>CAKLHJ020000002.1:48228-114248 GCA_921997135.2 Mus spretus | reverse complement strand
TGATCATCTCGTTAGATGCAGAAAAAGCATTTGACAAAATCCAACACCCATTCATGATAAAAGTCTTGGGAAGATCAGGAATTCAAGGCCCATACCTAAACATGATAAAAGCAATCTACAGCAAACCAGTAGCCAACATCAAAGTAAATGGTGAGAAGTGGAAGCAATCCCACTAAAATCAGGGACTAGACAAGGCTGCCCACTTTCTCCTTACCTACACAATATAGTACTTGTAAATCCTAGCCAGAGCAATTTGACAACAAAAGGAGATCAAGGGGATACAAATTGGAAAGGAAGAAGTCAAAATATCACTTTTTGCAGATGATATGATAGTATATATAAGTGACCCTAAAAATTCTACCAGAGAACTCCTAAACCTGATAAACAGCTTCAGTGAAGTAGCTGGATATAAAATTAACTCAAACAAGTCATTGGCCTTTCTCTACACAAAGAATAAACAGGCTGAGAAAGAAATTAGGGAAACAACACCCTTCTCAATAGTCACAAATAATATAAAGTACCTTGGCGTGACTCTAACTAAGGAAGTGAAAGATCTGTATGATAAGAACTTCAAGTCTCTGAAGAAAGAAATTAAAGAAGATCTCAGAAGATGGAAAGATCTCCCATGCTCATGGATTGGCAGGATCAATATAGTAAAAATGGCTATCTTGCCAAAAGCAATCTACAGATTCAATGCAATCCCCATCAAAATTCCAACTCAATTCTTCAACGAATTAGAAAAGGCAATCGGCAGATTCATCTGGAATAACAAAAACCCTAGGATAGCAAAAACTCTTCTCAAGGATAAAAGAACCTCTGGTGGAATCACCATGCCGGACCTAAAGCTTTACTACAGAGCAATTGTAATAAAAACTGCATGGTACTGGTATAGTGACAGAGAAGTAGACCAATGGAACAGAATTGAAGACCCAGAAATGAACCCACACACCTGTGGTCATTTGATCTTTGACAAGGGAGCTAAAACCATCCAGTGGAAAAAAGACAGCATTTTCAACAAATGATGCTGGCACAACTGGTCCAGTATCTCCTTGTACTAAGGTCAAATCTAAGTGGATTAAGGATCTCCACATAAAACCAGAGACACTGAAACTTATAGAGGAGAAAGTAGGGAAAAGCCTCAAAGATATGGATACAGGGGAAAAATTCCTGAATAGAACAGCAATGGCTTGTGCTGTAAGATCGAGAATCGATAAATGGGACCTCATAAAATTGCAAAGCTTCTGAAAGGGAAAAGACACTGTCAATAAGACAAAAAGACCACCAACAGATTGGGAAAGGATCTTTACATATCCTAAATCAGATAGGGGACTAATATCCAACATATATAAAGAACTCAAGAAGGTGGACTCCAGAAAATCAAATAACCCCATTAAAAAATGGGGCTAAGAACTGAACAAAGAATTCTCACCTGAGGAATACCGAATGGCAGAGAAGCACCTGAAAAAATGTTCAACATCTTTAATCATCAGGGAAATGCAAATCAAAACAACCCTGAGATTCCACCTCACACCAGTCAGAATGGCTAAGATCAAAAATTCAGGTGACAGCAGATGCTGGCGAGGATGTGGAGAAAGAGGAAAACTCCTCCATTGTTGGTGGGATTGCAGGCTTGTACAACCACTCTGGAAATCAGTCTGGCGGTTCCTCAGAAAATTGGACATAGTACTAACGGAGGATCCTGCAATACCTCTCCTGGGCATATATCCAGAAGATGCCCCAACCGATAAGAAGGACACATGCTCCACTATGTTCATAGCAGCCTTATTTATAATAGCCAGAAGCTGGAAAGAACCCAGATGCCCCTCAACAGAGGAATGGATACAGAAAATGTGGTACATTTACACAATGGAGTACTACTCAGCTATTAAAAAGAATGAATTTATGAAATTCCTAGCCAAATGGATGGACCTGGAGGGCATCATCCTGAGTGAGGTAACCCAATCACAAAGGAACTCACACAATATGTACTCACTGATAAGTGGATATTACCCAGAAACTTAGGATACCCAAGATATAAGATATAATTTGCTAAAAACATTAAACTCAAGTGAACGAAGACCAAAGTGTGGACACTTTGCCCCTTCTTAGAATAGGAAACAAAACACCCTTGGAAGGAGTTACAGAGACAAAATCTGGAAGTGTGATGAAAGGATGGACCATCTAGTGATTGCCATATCCAGAGATCCATCCCATGATCAGCTTCCAAACACTGACACCATTGCATACACTAGCAAGATTTTGCTGAAAGGACCCAGATGTAGCTGTCTCATGTGAGACTATGCCGGGGCCTGGCAAACACAGAAGTGGATACTCACAGTCAGCTAATGGATGGATCACAGGGCCCCCAATGGAGGAGCTAGAGAAAGTACCCAAGGAGCTAAAGGGATCTGCAACCCTATAGGTGGAACAACATTATGAACTAACCAGTACCCCGGAGCTCTTGACTCTAGCTGCTTATGTATCAGAAGATAGCCTAGTCGGTCATCACTGCAAAGAGAGGCCCATTGGGCTCGCAAATTTTATATGCCCCAGTACAGGGGAACGCCAGGGCCAAAAAGGGGGAGTGGGTGGGTAGGGGAGTGTGGGGGGGGGTATGGGGGACTTTTGATATAGCATTGGAAATGTAAATGAGCTAAATACCTAATAAAAAATGGAAAAAGAAAGAGTTAGTATTGATTGGGTATAGAATTTCAGTTTGAAATGGTAAAAAAAAAAATCTAGTGATGAAGGCTAATCATAATCCCACATTACTGTGAATGTAATTAATGCCACTCAACCATCAACTTAAAAATATAAAAATGATAGCTTCCATGTTATGTATATTTTCCAAGAATAATAAATAAAAGACCTTCCCTCACCATAGAGTGATAAGGAAGGCTGGGCCCTGTATAGCTGCAACTCAGTGACAGCAATGTTAATCTACTTCGGTCAGTTTCTTAACTGTTTCACTCCATTCATTTTTGTATATCTTAATAAAGTAACGTTAAAATGTCTACCACTGTCTTTTCTAAGGTATCTGTTGAAGCCTCAAAAGAACTCCTTGGAGTGATTTAGCTGTCACTCCATAATGGAGTAGCTGTTGGCTCTGAAGTGCTGAGAAGAAGGCAGAATTCTAGTGAAGCCTGAGTGCTCTGCACAGCACTAACTCCAAGGCAGTTTTGGGTTTTTTTTTTTTTTTTGGCTTTTTTTTTTTGTTGTTTTTTTTTAATATTTTTTATTACATATTTTTCTCAATTACATTTCCAATACTATCTCAAAAGTCCCCCATACCCTCCCCCCACTTCCCTACCCACCCATTCCCATTTTTTTTAGCCCTGGCGTTCCCCTGTACTGGGGCATATACAGTTTGCGAGCCCAATGGGCCTCTCTTTCCAGTGATGGCCGACTAGGCCATCTTTTGATACATATGCAGCTAGAGTCAAGAGCTCCGGGGTACTGGTTAGTTCATAATGTTGTTCCACCTATAGGGTTGCAGATCCCTTTAGCTCCTTGGGTACTTTCTCTAGCTCCTCCATTGGGAGCCCTGTGATCCATCCATTAGCTGACTGTGAGCATCCACTTCTGTGTTTGCCAGGCCCCGGCATAGTCTCACATGAGACAGCTACATCTGGGTCCTTTCAAAAAAATCTTGCTAGTGTATGCAATGGTGTCAGCGTTTGGAAGCTGATTATGGGGTGGATCCCTGGATATGGCAGTCTCTACATGGTCCATTCTTTCGTCTCAGCTCCAGACTTTGTCTCTGTAACTCCTTCCATGGGTGATTGTTTCCACTTCTAAGGAGGGGGAAAGTGTCCACACTTCAGTCTTCATTTTTCTTGAGTTTCATGTGTTTAGCAAATTTTATCTTATATCGTGGGTATCCTAGGTTTTGGGCTAATATCCACTTATCAGTGAGTACATATTGTGTGAGTTCCTTTGTGAATGTGTTACCTCACTCAGGATGATGCCCTCCAGGTCCATCCATTTGGCTAGGAATTTCATAAATTCATTCTTTTTAATAGCTGAGTAGTACTCCATTGTGTAAATGTACCACATTTTCTGTACCATTCCTCTGTTGAGGGGCATCTGGGTTCTTTCCAGCTTCTGGCTATTATAAATAAGGCTGCTATGAACATAGTGGAGCATGTGTCCTTCTTACCAGTTGGGACATCTTCTGGATATATGCCCAGGAGAGGTATTGCAGGATCCGCCGGTAGTACTATGTCCAATTTTCTGAGGAACCGCCAGACTGATTTCCAGAGTGGTTGTACAAGCTTGCAATCCCACCAAAAATGGAGGAGTGTTCCCCTTTCTCCACATCCTCACCAGCATCTGCTGTCACCTGAATTTTTGATCTTAGCCATTCTGATTGGTGTGAGGTGGAATCTCAGGGTTGTTTTGATTTGCATTTCCGTGATGATTAAGGATGTTGAACATTTTTTAGGTGCTTCTCTGCCATTCGGTATTCCTCAGGTGAGAATTCTTTGTTCAGTTCTGAGCCCCATTTTTTAATGGGGTTATTTGATTTTCTGAAGTCCACCTTCTTGAGTTCTTTATATATGTTGGATATTAGTCCCCTATCTGATTTAGGATATGTAAAGATCCTTTCCCAATCTGTTGGTGGTCTTTTTGTCTTATTGACGGTGTCTTTTGCCTTGCAGAAACTTTGGAGTTTCATTAGGTCCCATTTGTCAATTCTCGATCTTACAGCACAAGCCATTGCTGTTCTATTCAGGAATTTTTCCCCTGTGCCCATATCTTCAAGGCTTTTCCCCACTTTCATCTATAAGTTTCAGTGTCTCTGGTTTTATGTGAAGTTCCTTGATCCACTTAGATTTGACCTTAGTACAAGGAGATAAGTATGGATCGATTCGCATTCTTCTACATGATAACAACCAGTTGTGCCAGCACCAATTGTTGAAAATGCTGTCTTTCTTCCACTGGATGGTTTTAGCTCCCTTGTCGAAGATCAAGTGACCATAGGTGTGTGGGTTCATTTCTGGGTCTTCAATTCTATTCCATTGGTCCACTTGTCTGTCACTATACCAGTACCATGCAGTTTTTATCACAATTGCTCTGTAGTACAGCTTTAGGTCAGGCATGGTGATTCCACCAGAGGTTCTTTTATCCTTGAGAAGACTTTTTGCTATCCTAGGTTTTTTGATATTCCAGATGAATTTGCAAATTTCTCCTTCTAATTCGTTGAAGAATTGAGTTGGAATTTTGATGGGGATTGCATTGAATCTGTAGATTGCTTTTGGCAAGATAGCCATTTTTACAATGTTGATCCTGCCAATCCATGAGCATGGGAGATCTTTCCATCTTCTGAGATCTTCTTTAATTTCTTTCTTCGGAGACTTGAAGATTTTATCATACATATCTTTCACTTCCTTAGTTAGAGTCACACCAAGATATTTTATATTATTTGTGACTATTGATAAGGGTGTTGTTTCCCTAGTTTCTTTCTCAGCCTGTTTATTCTTTGTGTAGAGAAAGTCCATTGACTTGTTTGAGTTAATTTTATATCCAGCTACTTCACCAAAGCTGTTTATCAGGTTTAGGAGTTCTCTGGTGGAATTTTTAGGGTCACTTATATATACTATCATATCATCTGCAAAAAGTGATATTTTGACTTCCTCTTTTCCAATTTGTATCCCCTTGATCTCCTTTTGTTGTCTAATTGCTCTGGCTAGGACTTCAAGTACTATGTTGAAAAGGTAGGGAGAAAGTGGGCAGCCTTGTCTAGTCCCTGATTTTAGTGGGATTGCTTCCAGCTTCTCACCATTTACTTTGATGTTGGCTACTGGTTTGCTGTAGATTGCTTTTATCATGTTTAGGTATGGGCCTTGAATTCCTGATCTTTCCAAGACTTTTATCATGAATGGGTGTTGGATCTTGTCGAATGCTTTTTCTGCATCTAACGAGATGATCATGTGGTTTTTGTCTTTGAGTTTGTTTATATAATGGATTACATTGATGGATTTTCATATATTAAACCATCCCTGCATCCCTGGAATAAAACCTACTTGATCAGGATGGATGATTGCTTTAATGTGTTCTTGGATTTGGTTAGCGAGAATTTTATTAAGGATTTTTGCATCGATATTCATAAGGGAAATTGGTCTGAAGTTTTCTATCTTTGTTGGATCTTTCTGTGGTTTAGGTATCAGAGTAATAGTGGCTTCATAAAATGAGTTGGGTAGAGTACCTTCTACTTCTATTTTGTGAAATAGTTTGTGCAGAACTGGAATTAGATCTTCTTTGAAGGTCTGATAGAACTCTGCACTAAACCTGTCTGGTCCTGGGCTTTTTTTGGCTGGGAGACTATTAATGACTGCTTCTATTTCTTTAGGTGATATGTGACTGTTTAGATCGTTAACTTGATCCTGATTTAACTTTGGTACCTGGTATCTGTCCAGAAATTTGTCCATTTCGTCCAGGTTTTCCAGTTTTGTTGAGTATAGCCTTTTGTAGAAGGATCTGATGGTGTTTTGCATTTCTTCAGGATCTGTTGTTATGTCTCCCTTTTCATTTCTGATTTTGTTAATTAGGATTTTGTCCCTGTGCCCTCTAGTGAGTCTAGCTAAGGGTTTATCTATCTTGTTGATTTTCTCAAAGAACCAACTCCTCGTTTGGTTAATTCTTTGAATAGTTCTTCTTGTTTCCACTTGGTTGATTTCACCCCTGAGTTTGATTATTTCCTGCCATCTACTCCTCTTGGGTGAATTTTCTTCCTTTTTTTCTAGAGCTTTTAGATGTGTTGTCAAGCTGCTAGTGTGTGCTCTCTCCCGTTTCTTCTTGGAGGCACTCAGAGCTATGAGTTTCCCTCTTAGAAATGCTTTCATTGTGTCCCATAGGTTTGGGTATGTTGTGGCTTCATTTTCATTAAACTCTAAAAAGTCTTTAATTTCTTTCTTTATTCCTTCCTTGACCAAGGTATCATTGAGAAGAGTGTTGTTCAGTTTCCACATGAAAGTTGGCTTTCCATTATTTATGTTGTTATTGAAGATCAGCCTTAGTCCTTGGTGGTCTGATAGGATGCATGGGACAATTTCAATATTTTTGTATCTGTTGAGGCCTGTTTTATGACCAATTATATGGTCAATTTTGGAGAAGGTCCCGTGAGGTGCTGAGAAGAAGGTATATCCTTTTGTTTTAGGATAAAATGTTCTGTAGATATCTGTTAAGTCCATTTGTTTCATAACTTCTGTTAGTTTCACTGTGTCCCTGTTTAGTTTCTGTTTCCATGATCTGTCCATTGATGAAAGTGGTGTGTTGAAGTCTCCCACTATTATTGTGCGAGGTGCAATGTGTGCTTTGAGCTTTACTAAGGTGTCTTTAATGAATGTGGCTGCCCTTGCATTTGGGGCATAGATATTCAGAATTGAGAGTTCCTCTTGGAGGATTTTATCTTTGATGAGTATGAAGTGCCCCTCCTTGTCTTTTTTGATAACTTTGGGTTGGAAGTCGATTTTATTCAATATCAAAATGGCTACTCCAGCTTGTTCCTTCAGACCATTTGCTTGGAAAATTGTTTTCCAGCCTTTCACTCTGAGGTAGTGTCTGTCTTTTTCCCTGAGATGGGTTTCCTATAAGCAGCAGAGTATTGGGTCCTGTTTGTGTAGCCATTCTGTTAGTCTCTATCTTTTTATTGGGGAATTGAGTCCATTTATATTAAGAGATATTAAGGAAAAGTAATTGTTGCTTCCTTTTATTTTTGTTGTTAGAGTTGGCATTCTTGTGGCAGTCTTCTTTTTGGTTCGTTGAGGGATTACTTTCTTGCTTTTTCTACGGCATGATTTCTGTCCTTGTATTGTTTTTTTTTTTTTTTTTCTGTTATTATCCTTTGAAGGGCTGGATTCTTGGAAAGATAATGTGTGAATCTGGTTTTGTCGTGGAATACTTTGGTTTCTCCATCTATGGTAAATGAGAGTTTGGCCGGGTATAGTAGCCTGGGCTGGCATTTGTGTTCTCTTAGTGTCTGTATAACATCTGTCCAGGCTCTTCTGGCTTTCATAGTCTCTGGTGAAAAGTCTGGTGTAATTCTAATAGGCCTGCCTTTATATGTTACTTGACCTTTCTCCCTTACTGCTTTTAATATTCTATCTTTATTTAGTGCATTTGTTGTTCTGATTATTATGTGTCTGGAGGAATATCTTTCTGGTCCAGTCTATTTGGAGTTCTGTAGGCTTCTTGTATGTTCATGGGCATCTCTTTCTTTATGTTTGGGAAGTTTTCTTCTATTATTTTGTTGAAGATATTTGCTGGTCCTTTAAGTTGAAAATCTTCATTCTCATCAACTCCTATTATCCGTAGGTTTGGTCTTCTCATTGTGTCCTGTATTTCCTGGATGTTTTGAGTTAGGATCCTTTTGCATTTTGTATTTTCTTTGAATGTTGTGCCGATGTTCTCTATGGAATCTTCTGCACCTGAGATTCTCTCTTCCATCTCTTGTATTCTGTTGCTGATGCTCAAATCTATGGTTCCAGATCTCTTTCCTAGGGTTTCTATCTCCAGCGTTGCCTCACTTTGGGTTTTCTTTATTGTGTCTACTTCCCTTTTTAGTTCTAGTATGGTTTTGTTCATTTCCATCACCTGTTTGGTTGTGTTTTCCTGTTTTTCTTTAAGGACCTGGAACTCTTTAGCAGTGTTCTCCTGTATTTCTTTAAGTGAGTTATGAAAGTCCTTCTTGATGTCCTCTACCATCATCATGAGAAATGTTTTTAAATCTGGATCTAGATTTTCGGTTGTGTTGGGGTGCCCAGGACTAGGTGGGGTGGGAGTGCTGCGTTCTGATGATGGTGAGCGGTCTTGATTTCTGTTAGTAGGATTCTTACGTTTGCCTTTCGCCATCTGGTAATCTCTGAAGCTAGCTGTTATAGTTGTCTCTGGTTAGAGCTTGTTCCTCAGGTGACTCTGTTAGCCTCTATAAGCAGACCTGGGAGGCTAGCTCTCCTCTTAGTTTCAGTGGTCAGAGTATTCTCTGCAGGCACGCTCTCTTCTTGCAGGGAAGGTGTCCAGATATCTGGTGTTCGAACCTGCCTCCTGGCAGAAGTTGTATTCCACTCACCAGAGGTCTTAGGATCCTGTGGGGAATCCTGTGTGGGCCCTTGCGGGTGTCGGGAGACTCCGCTGGCAAGGCACCCCGGTGCTCGAGTGGACTGGAAGGGACTTGTGCCCCAGGTCAGGCCCGGGTCGTCCGCTTCCCTAGTTAATGCCATCTCAGGTTCCGCGAGATTGGATTGGGGCAGACACTGTGTTCCGCTCACCAGAGGTCTTAGGATCCCGTGGAGAATCCTGTGTGGGCCCTTGCGGGTGTCGGGAGACTCCGCTGGCGAGGCACCCGGTGCTCGAGTGGACCGGAAGGGCCAAGGCAGTTTTTAAATAGTTTACTTTCCTTTATCAAACTTTACAGAATGAAATTTTATGCCCATCTGTTTGGATTGATTAATCACATGTACTTTCACAAGACCTCCAGCATTAGGTGCTTGCTTTATCCTCAAATGTCTTTATTTTTAAAAAGTATGTCACTGGGGCTAGGGTGTGAAACCCCTGGCTGCACTGGTGGTGGACTGCAACATGCAAAGATTTTTTTTCTTCACTTAATATTTGTGTCATCTTTGGCTGTGGAGAGATGTTTAAATTCATGTTGGCATAAGAAAAGATGCTCAGTGCTTCTTTAGATATTTAGACTAAAGTTTCATGTAACAAACATCAGTTTATTACTCCTAGAATGGCAAGCCACCTCAAGACAGGATAAGTAGTAAACAACACAACACGTAGCATTCAATACTGAGTGACTCAGATTCCAGCTCTGAGTCCCAGACCAATCGAGTGCTAGACAGCATCCTAGAGCCTTCATCTGTAAATCTGTCTAAATAGCACATTCCTTTCAGGATTACTACAAAATTCAGGATGAAATATGTAAAACTGTGCAGGCCCTGTCACCTAACAGACACTAAATAAACAAACACTAGTTACTATTTCTGTCATTGGTGTTAGTGTTACTAGAGAGCCTATGCAGGATAGGTGACAACAATAAATGGACACTGATATACTGTTTTGTTCTTTTTTTTTTTCACATCACTAGGAATAATGAGAAGTTGAGACTAAAAACTGTAGCAATTAGCATTTTGTGTTGATTTCAATGACACCCTTTCACTTGGTCTTTCGAACTCTGAACTTTGCTAATATTCAATCCACCTTTTTTATTTGTTTTTAGAAAAATATATATTTTTTAAAAATATATAAAAATGTATTAAGGCAAACCAACAACGGCTTTTTCTTTATTTAATTACTTATTTATTTTTAGTATGTGTGTGGAAGTATGGGGACACCCTCAGAGACTAGAAGTGCCTCTCCTCTGGAGCTGGAGTTAGAAGCTGTTGTGAACCTTCCAATGTGGGTGCTAGGAACCAGGCCTTGGTCCTCTTCAATGGCAGTCTGTCCTCTTAACCACTGAGCAATCTCTCCAGCCCCTTAGCTGCTTCTCTTAGTGAAGAAAGAAATACCTGTTTTAAAATTTTAACACATTATCTTATAAGGACTATTGCAAACAACAGATGCTGTTTTTAAAAAAAATACAGGTTGTGATTTAGCAAATAAGAGCTAGAAGACATGCACAGTGCAACAGGTGTCCTCCTTAACTGTCCTCAGCCTCTGTCAGGTTTTTATCAGATGTAGTAATGGAGCCAGCCCTCAGGTGGGATATTCTCAAAGATTGGACACAATATTGCCCAAGTTTGCAGAGTAAATACATGTTTTCCCAAACTATTGTATATTCTTCAAGCCTGGAACTTTCGCTAAATATTTACTGTTTGTTCTAATTTGTTTTCTATGCTGTAATAAACATCACGATCAACACCAACTTGAGGGTTTTTTTTTTTAACAACTTATAGTTTATCATAAGTGGAAATCAGGGCAGTAACCCTGGCAAGCAGGAATCTGGAAGCAGGAATTATAGCAAAGATCATGGAGGAGTGCTGTTTGCTTGCTTGCTCCCATAGTTGGTTCAGCTTGTTTTTTCATATGACCAAGAACCATCTACCCAGGGGTCACATTGCCTACAATTCGGTGGGCTTTCTCACATCAAGAATTAATCAAGAAAATGCCCAACATATTTGCCTACAGGTCAATCTGATTTAAGAAGTCCTCTTTGGTGATGAGCCTCACTTGTGTAAGGTTGACAATAAAAGCAAAACAAAACAAAATCTCAAGACAAAAAAAAAAAAAAAAAAAAGGCATGCTGTTTTCTGACATTTCCTGTACTCAATATCTTCTAGAAAGAGTGGGGCCAAAAGCTTCTGAATCACATTGGGCTATACTTCAGGACAATAACGTGTTCGCACACTTTTCTACCATTTAACTTATCTTAGACATTGTATTCCAGCAAACCTTCAGAGGGCTGATGGGAAATTCCATTCATCCCTATCGTATTCTACCCTACCCTGCTTCACATCAGCTCAGTGTTTTACCAATGGCAAAGTTTTAGTGCATTTTTTTCTTTTAAAGTTTGGGGGTATAGTGTTTCTGGACAGAGAGAACTGCACTAAGTCCATTATTAGACACCAAATAGCTTTGAGAATAGATTTGATAATTTTTGTGCACCTAACCCCTGAGCCATTTCTCCAGCCCTTGATAATGTTTCTTAATGAACCCATCCTAAAATTACAGGGTAAAACAACACTTGCTTTCAAAACTTAGACAGTTATTAAGCCATTCAATAACGACTAATATTTCATTCGTGGTTTGTCAAGATGCTTGTGCATGTCTCATGCTGCCATGTTTAAAAGAAGAAAAGATGTTTTTACTTCCATGAAAGTTGTAGTGGATTCATTTTTTGAACTGAAGTTCTAGTGATGACTGTATTCATCAGACTTCAAGGTAAGGGAAAAAGAGATTCATACCTTTCAAATTCTTTTTACTACTACAACTAAGAGATTTAGTTTAGAAATGGTTAACATATTCCAAAGAAAGACCCCGATGGGCTTCAGTGAGTGTTCCCCTAAGAAATTGGTAGTCCCATTAATGTCATAGGCTCATGGATTTATGTCAGCATTCTACAGTATCTGTCTGCATAAAAATATGTTTTAGTGATAAAGTGTATGTCATTATCAATTAAGTATTTACAACTGAGTCATGTTTTGGCTGTAAAGTAGGCAACAGAATTAAGAACTAAGAATCCTTATGTAGCCATGTGATGTGCAGACCCAGCACTCCAGGAACAAAGGCAGGTGGATCTCTCTGAGTTTGAGGCTAGCATGTTCTACAAAGTGAGTCCCAGGAAGTCAAGGCTACACAGTGAAATCATGTCTTGGAAAAAATATCCTGGTGCAATAAAGTGTTTAATCAAAGACAGCAAGATGGCTCAACTAAAGCCACTTGCCACCAAGTCTAATGACCTGAGTTCAATTTCTGGGACACATATTGTGGAAAAAGAGAACTAACTTCCTCAACTTGTCTTCCTGATGTCAACATACACTTCTGAGGTTTACACACACAAACACACACACATGAACAGAGAGAGAGAGAGAGAGAGAGAGAGAGAGAGAGAGAGAGAGAGAGGGGGGGGGGGAGAGGGAGAGAGGGAGAGAGAGAGAGAGAGAGAGAGAGAGAGAGAGAGAGAGAGAGAGAGAGAGAGAGAGAGAGAGAGAGAGACTCACTGGGGCCAAAAGCTTCTGAATCACATTGGGCTATACTTCAGGACAATAACGTGTTCACACACTTTTGTATACACGCACAAGTACAATTAAAATGGAGCATAGATCTATAGAAATATGAAATGGAAAATAAAACACATAAAATAAAGAGAAGATTCCAAATAAAAGAATAGCAAGGAATTAGTAAGAACAATGTTTGAAGAAATTATGTCTTAATATTTCAGACTGCAAACAAATCATGAATCGTATATAAACCAAACTAAAATAAAATAAAATCCAAAGTGAGCTGCTTTTAACAGAGAAGTAACAAAACATCAAATTCAAAGAGAACCTTCCAGGAGAGGGATCCTGAGAAAAGGCTACCACATCCAAGGAAGGCAGCAGGCATGCAAATTACCCACTCCTGACCCAGGGAAGTAGTGATGAAAATGACAATACAGGCCCTATAATTGAAATCAGTCCACTTTAAATCCTTTAACGAGGATCCATTGGAGGGCAAGTCTGGTGCCAGCAACCGCGGTAATTCCAGCTCCAATAGCATATATTAAAGTTGCTGCAGTTAAAAAGCTTGTAGTTGGATCTTGGGAGCGGATGGGCGGTCCATTGTGAGTCACTGCCCATCCCTGACCCTTGCCTCTTGGTGCCCCCTCGATGCTCTTAGCTCAGTGTCCCGTCTGGCAAGAAGCATTTACCTTGAAAAATTAAGAATGTTCAAAGCAAGCCTGAGCTGCCTGGATACTGCAGCACCAAGATCTATCCCCTTATTTGTCCACTTCATCCTGCTCAGGCTATCAAGGTCCAGTTATTAATGTATTTAAGTATAACAGTCAAAAGCCCCCTTTGGCTTACCTTATTAATGTGCCCAGATAAAAGTAATCACTTCGCCATAACACGAGGTTTTAACCCATTTTCCTTTATAAAATGGCATTTGCCTATGGGCCACTTCTGTCTTCTATCTAGATTCAGTACTTTGTCTCCCTCCAACCCCCACCCTCAAGATAAATATACTTCCTCCCTTTTTCCATCAGCTTCTTCCTCGATCTCTGTCTTCTATATTTGTGTCTTCTTCCCTTCCCTCTGTGCCCCTGGAGCAAATAAATCTCCTTTGTGCTGAGAACTTGATATTGGGAGTCTGAGATAATTCTTTTCCCAGCACAGCACTTAGAAAGCAGAGGCATCAAACACTTCCATGTCCAGCTGAAAGTCCCCATCAGCAGGACCATCAGGCACCTCCATGGTCAGCCCAAAGGAATCTGTAACAACAGGCCTAGTCATTACCAGCTGTCGAGAGATGACACATTCACATTGTCGGCTAGTGCTGCATGTTCTCCTGCGCATACACCACATTCCTGATTAAAAAAAAAAAAAAAAAAAGGAGCCGGGCGTGGTGACTCACGCCTTTAATCCCAGCAGAGGCAGAGGTAGGCAGATTTCTGAGTTCGAGGCCAGCCTGGTCTACAGAGTGAGTTCCAGGACAGCCAGGGCTACACAGAGAAACCCTGTCTTGAAAAAACAAAACAAAACAAACAAACAACTAAAAAACCTATGCTTCTCCTCATACCTCTTTCTTTCCTTCCTTCATGCAGCCAAAGCCCTGTGCTCCCCAAACCCCCATGTCAATAAACCTTCCACATGAGACCAGTCACATGCTATAATTTTGTTAGATTTCACCACTTAGATCCAACAAGGGAGATATCTGTGAGTTTGAGGTCAGATTGGTCTATAAAGTAACTTCCAGGAAAGCAAGGGGTGTTACAGAGGAAAACCTTGTCTTGAAAACAATCAAACAGCAACAACAAACAAACACACATACAAACAACCAACCAAAACCAAATTAGAAAAAAAAAAAACAAAAAACTAAACACTTTGGGAAATAGATATGAAAATTTAGTATCTGTATATGAAGGGTTAATACACATAAAAACATTATTCTCATTTATTACTTCTTTGCATATTTTGTACAATGTGTTTTGATCATATTCACCTCTAACAACTCCTCCCAGATCCAGCTTTCCCTTCTATACCACTATAAAGCAGTTTTCTCAAAGACTGAAAATCTGCCACCTTAGAGGAAGTGACACAAGAGAGTGTTCTATGGGGGAGCTGAGACACACCACCCAGTTGCAGCTCCTTAATACAGAAAGTAACTCACTCAAAATAGCTCCAGAAGGTACCAGATACATTAGCGTCCCCTGCCACCACCGAAGAGTAACAGTAAAGACTATGCAGAATCCAGCCCCCGTCTCCCAACCCACAACCTTCAGAGACCATGCCAGCAGCTTAGAGGTAGACACCAGCAGAACTGCCTAGAAGAAACAGAGACCAGCTGGCTGTTTGGAAAGGACACTCTAACCTGTAGAGCTGCCTACAGACTGGGCAATGCAATCCAGGTTCCTAGCTTTGGGATATGAGCTCTCACCCATGCTGAGGTGGGGTTTGAGATGTAACAGGCTTTGCAACATTTCTGTTTCTCTAAGTAACCCCAATAAAACTCACTGGCTCACCCATGTTGGACTCAGGTGATACATTCTCTGTTGAGTCATTGGTCCCTATATGGGGTGAATAGAACTAGTTCATGTCTCTCTAGGATTGAGATCACACAACACTTTGACACTAATCTGTGTTTGAACAGCCTTAAGTACTATTTCTGCTGTTTCCCCACACTCTTGGATGTTTGTCCTTCCTCCTTACAAGTGGCCACACCTTTAAAGAAATTCCACTCTCTTGGGTGGTATTGGTTGCCAATAGATCCTTAGCTAGATAGAGGTGGGAATTCATGCCTCCCTCCCTTAATTTGGGATTTTCCTTGAGACAGGGTTTCATGTAGACTACACTAGCCTTAAACTCCTTATGTAGTCAAGGATAACCTGGAACTCCGAAGCTGTGTGCTCCTTTCTCATAACAGATGTGTGGCACCATACTGGATTACACGAACTTGTTTTTGTATATTTATTTTGTGTGCTCATTTGTGTGTGTGGTCAGAGGCCTACTTTTGGGAGGCAGTTTTCTCCTTCCACCAAGAGAATGACAGAGAAGGAACTGAGGTGATCCACCTTAGTGGCAAGTATACTTCACCAGTCTCACAACCATCCATAATGAGATTGGACAATGAGCCCTTTTCTGGTGTGTCTGAAAACAGCTACAGTGTACTTACATATAACAAATAAAGCTTTGACCTGGAGAGATGGCTCAATGGTTAAAAACACTGATCTTCCAAAGGTCCTGAGTTCAAATCCCAGCAACCACATGGGTGTCTCACAACCATCTGTGATGAGATCTGACTCCCTCTTCTGGAGTGTCTGAAGACAGCTACAGTGTACTTACATATAATAAATAAATAAATATTAGCTTGACCTTGTTTTTTTAAAAAAAGATGATAGCATTACTGAGGTCCTGAGAAAGGATGGTATGGCTTGATTTTAGTCCTACTAGCAATCTAATTCAGACTTTTTCTCTTCTCCTTCTGGATGAAGGCATTTAAAAAGCACATTTTTATGTTTTTATTCTTTCTTTGAGGATTTCATACAATGTGTTTGATCAAATTCACTTTCCCTCTTAACTTTTCCCAGAACCATCCTTTTCCAACAACTTTGTGTCATCTCTAGCTTTCCCATCATTGCCAATATGTGTTATTCAAGCATTTGTGGTCTTTTACTAGAGTGTGGCAAGGGACCTCCGGAAGAGCAGTCAGTGCTCTTAACTGCTGAGTCAACTCTCCAGCCCAGCTGTCATCTTTCTAAGTCAAGACACATGAGAGGTAAGAGACGACCCAGCAGTTAAGCTCACATACTGCCCTTGCAGGACATAAGTTCAGTTCCAAATAACCCATGACAGACAGCTCATAACTGCCCAAAAATTGAGCTCCGAGTGATCTGAGGTCCACTGGTGGCCTTTGCAAGTACCTATGCTCATGTATACGTGTGTGTGTGTGTGTGTGTGTGTATGTGTGTGTGTGTGTGTGTGTGTGTGCATTAACATTTGAGACTAGAAGTCAGTAGACTTGAAAAATGACTGTTATTCTTTAATGCAAAACACAAAACAGCAGAAACTTCCATCATCTGAGTATCCAGTCTATGCCCCTCTGCTGAAGGATTCTCATGCATAACAAAATAAAATTTCCCAAAAAACTTTTTGGGTAACATTATTGCCTGGTCCTACACTTTAACTCCAGTAATCCAACAAAAGCCAAAACTCTTGTTAAGAGATTCTAAAACATTATTTAAAGATACTTAACATTTTATTGAGTGTTAAGAAACTTGTGTAGGGAAAGAAGTCATTATAATGTAGTCATTTTAGCATGAATATCTTTGAATGACCTCTCTGAAACTGTAGTGCAGACAAAAAGCCATATATCTCTTGCAAAACACATCTGAATAAGGTATAAAGAAACCATATCTCATTGGACTGTTCACCCATGGTTCTTGCATCAGAATTTCCATCCTTGTTTTCTGCATCTGCTTCTACACTGCTTCTGATGGTCAAGAAGTGATTTTTTTTTCATTTCTCAGAAAGCAAAATTGCCTGGAATTCATTATCAAAGTCAGTAATCCACAATCTAGAAAGATGGAGAAAAAATAAACAGCATTAATTCACTCTTCTTTTACAATTTAAAGGGGTGTGTGTGTGTGTGTGTGCCTGTGTGAGTTTATTATGTGTACCTTGTGTATGCAGGTGCCTGTAGAAGTCAGAAGTTGCCAGAGCCCCTGGAGCCTGTGTTATAGCAGTTGTGAGCAGCCATATTAGATGCTGGGAACTGAAGCTGGGTCCTCTACAAAACAGCAAGTGCTTTTAACTGAAGACCCTCACCCTTTCCTTTTGTATTTCCTAAATTCTCATTTTTCCTCCATAATTTTTTCTAAGGCAAAGTTAAGGAGATGCTGATAATCCCTCTAAATGGAGTGACATATCCATGCTATGGTGTGCTGATACATGTTTGACATCCATACTCTTTCATAAAACTGATCTGGACTGGGGACTGGAAAGATTGCTCAGGGGTTAAGAGCACTGGCTATACTTATAGAGGACTCAGGTTTCATTTCACACTGGAGCTTACAACCATCTGTGTCTCCAGTCCCAAGGCATCTCATACCATCTTCTGGCCTCTAAGCCAGAATATACATGGAAGCAAATTGCTCATACACATAAAAATTTTGAAATTTAAGGAAAAAATTAATTTGTTGCTTTGCCTGTGTGTGTATGTAGGTATGCATGTATGTGCATGGGGGGAGAGATATCAATATCAGGACTCTTCATTTATCTTCCAACTTATGTTTTTGAGACATTGTCTTTCAACAAACCTGCCATTCATGGGCTGGTTGGCCAATAATATTAACGGAACCTCCTCCTCCCTGGCCCTAAGGTTATAGACATATGAGACCACAATCAGTATTTTTTAGGTGAATGCTGAAGATATGAACTCAGGTCCTTCTACTTCTGCTGCAAGAACGTTACTTAACTCAGTCTCTTCACTGTTTTTGCTTTGGCCATCCTATGCTATGAATTTTACACCCCAACTGTCTGACTGTGGTCGATTCAGTTTGATATCAACATCCAGAATGGTGGAAGGATTCCAGTGATTCCATCTAAGCCTTAGGGTTTTGCACAGAAGACATGAATAAGGATTGAGAATTTTTTTATTCAAGTCCCAAACAATAATTCTTTTCATAATAATCTGGTCTTAGCCCTTTGGCTAACTGTTCTCATGAGTGTACATCCACACACATACAATCACAGTCACAGACAACACACACACACACAAAATGCTTCCTGTCAATGTTTTTGTTCTGTATTAACTCCTTTCTAATTATTGAAGTAAAATACCATGACTATCCAACATTCAGGAGAAAGGACCTATTTGCCTAAAACCCCCTACAGCTCCAGCGGGGTAAGAGTCTATCACCATGGTGGCAGGGAAGAGTGACAGGAGAAGCAAGAAGCTGAATCACATCTTGAAACATATGCATGATGTGGAGAAAACTCTCCTGGAATGGTATGAAGCTTTGCAACCTCAAAACCTGTCCCAGTGACATGCTTTCACCAGCAAGGCCACACCTCCAAAACCTATCCAAATAGCAATATCTACTACAGATCAAATATTCGAACACCTGAAAGTATGGGAGGTGTTTTTATTCAAACCATCACATTATGTATATTTCTATGTTTAAAGTAGCTTTGTCCTCTAGGAATAAACCATGTTTATAGGGCATATATTAATTGTAGTATATGTCTTTCTGAGACTTTACATGGTAGAGTGAGAGGATACCATAGAAACTTACTTGGTTTCATAATATCACATTATATGACACCTGTAATTTTTAAATTTCTCATGTCAAATAATGACTCTTACTTTGCAGATCAAATCTGAGGAACTGATAGTTTGCCCAGGGTGCAGAGTAAACATGACTGAATTGAAAACAAATGCAAAGCTGGAAGGCTCAGAAAATTCCATATAACTCACCTCTTTCTACTTCCTTATGCATCCACTCCAGCTTGGTACCCTCTCAAACTCCAACCAACACATAGTAAGAAAGAAATCTTGCAGGCAACTCAACATTTCCAGAGGGGAAGAGAATTTGCAAGAGTAAATCTTAAGGAAGTGAGCTTGTGTTTTCTTCCAGGAGAGACAACTAGAGTTATAAATATTATAATCCAACATCTGCTAGATATATTCAACCTGCAACTCATGGGCCACATGTAGAAGATTGCAGCTGTGCAAAGGTCTAGCACAAAAGACTAAGTTTACTCAGAACAATAAGTTTTTTTTTTTTCTGTAAGCCAACTACACAGTTTTTGAGTTTGAAGTGTGTGCGCCATGTTGGAATGTCAACAGTTTGGACAGTCTGATAAGGTTTCACTTTCCTAGAAATGAGTGGCTTAATAACTACTTAAAACAATGCTGATCTTGAGGTCCAGGGGAGATGGCTTTCCCAATGAAGTGTTTGCTACACAAGCATGAGGACCGGAGGCTAATTCCTAACACCCACATAAAAAAAAAACTGGAAATAGTGGCATATAACTGTGGTCTAAGAGCCAATGAAGCAGAGACTGACATATCCCTGTACAGACAGGATCTAGTGAGAGATCCCATCTCAAAAATAACTGAAGTAGACGGCATCTGATTATGAATAGCCATTAGAGGTTGTCCTCTGGTTTCCACACTTGTGTACATAATCCATAGACACATGTGAACCTGAACTCACAGACTTTCACAAAAATTACCTTGATCTCATATAGATTTGAAGACCATGGGGGTGGGAGAATGAACCACAGAGATAAGTGCTGAAGAACTTTTAAAATAATTTACATAGTGTATATCATACTTATATAATATCTTATGCTTCTATAAAGTCATCTGAATCACATGTATATGACAAATGAATAATGTAAAATTCTATCTAGAAGCAGACCACCTAGTTCCCTTAGCCTATTTTAAATGTTCTCAGAGCACTCACAATAAGCTACAGGTGGACAAAAATCAGATCACCTAACAAAGACCATTTTATATGAAAATGTTAAAGTGTTAATATGTCATCTCATATAATTGATGAGTACTGTGTTGGAAGAAAAAAGTGAATGACTGGGTATGCCTTATTGTAGATCATAAAGATATTACAAATCTAAACAATCTTAAGTCAGGATGATCTGCATAAACAAAGTTATATTTAAAAGTATATTTATCTATTATCTTTATAATAGTACTAAATATTGGGCACTCACCAGTCACAGAGCAAGGAAAGGCTTTATACTTAATCTAATACTCATGTAACATATACCCTCAGGCAGTGATAAATGTTACTTGAATTTATTTTTAATTTACATTTTAATAATCTTTTATGACATTCCCTCTCCAGACACCAATTAACTTTCCATAGTCCTTGAGTGAGAGGTGGAGTTTCTTGATAAGATAATGTTTACTGGTGTAGCAGTTCCAGAATTATTACAGGTACAACTAAACACCTTATTATTGAGCTATTTGCATTTACTGTGTGTAAACAGGCAGAAGTCAGAGGCCAAACTCAGGTATCATTCTTGATTTCTGAGATGAGGTCTCTTTTTGGTTCTAAAACTCACCATTATGCCTAGACATGATGCCCAGTGAACATTAAGATCCTCTTGTATTTACCTCTCCAGTACTGTATTACAATAGAAAATTCCATGCCTAGGTTTTAAATGTAGTTTCTGGGGATGCAACTCTCATTCTTATGCTTGTGTAACAAGCACTCTATGGACCGAGACATCTCCCCAGCTATTATTTCTATCTTCAATGCTTATATTATTAGCTGCACATTTCAGATTTCAGTTCATCCCTTCTTATCCCTAAGGACTCATCAAGGAGAAGAGAGGCCAGCTCACCCAAGTGCATGAAAGGAAGGAATACTTTCACTGTTTCAGAACCTCGGAAAGAAAATCATCCTACTGACTTCAAAGGCATTCCTCATTAGGTTGATCATCTGCAAGGTCTCACACTGCATAAAAGCATAACGAAGGTCCTCATTACTGGCACCAGTTATCTCACAGGCTTCCAATCTATAACAAAAAGAACAGTTCTATGTCAGGGTGAGAAGATTATATGTGGGAGGTGCCTTAGTTATTTAGATTATGCTCACTCCATAGCCTCTGTGGACAGTCTCTCAAAAGCCAAGTGTTCACAACAATAAATTTTCCCTTCATTGGCAGATGTGATCACAATAGTTTATTCTCAGTATTTGTGTCTGTGGTGAACTAATAGTTACTCTAATAGTCTGTTGTTCCAGCTCTTGAACATGGGATAAAATTGGCCCTTGCACTGGGTAATACAGTGAAACAAGGGTTGGGAAGTTCTAAGCCTACACCTCAAGTACCTTGAAACCTTTTGATTTGAAACACTGAGATTTATTCTGCCATGAACTAAACTACATACAATCAAAATTCATGTGTTGAAGTTCTAATCCCTAGTGTCTTGTGGGACTGAGTTTTGAGATAGTCTTTATAGAAGTAACTAAGTTAAAATGAGAACTATCAAGTGGGATCTAATCTTGTATAACTGTGAAGATATAGGGACAAAATAATCATTTTCACATCATTGAAAAAGTCTGGAATATACTCCTTGTATTGTTCCTCTAAAGGAACCTTCCCTGTTGATGCATAATCTCACTTCCAGCCTCTGAAATTGTGTTTGTCAATAAATCTGCACTATATGGTCCACTCATTCTATTTTTTTGTTGACAGCCAAAGCAGTTGTCATATCCCTTAGTCCAAATATGTCAATGAGATGTGGTCTCATCACTCCTGTTATCTCCAGTGGACATCCATACATGCATGCAACCAACAAGCTATGCATGCACCCAGTATCCCTATATGTTCCCATCCTAGTAAGAGCTATCTATGCAGGCTTCCATCCATGAAGACAAGTGTACATCTATTCTTGCAACCATCAATCATTCACCTACCACTGCTAACTGCTATATATTCCCCTTGGAATTTTATTTTTATTTTATGTGCATTGGTCTTTTGCCTGCATGTATGTCTGTATAAAGGTAGTGGGCCCCCTGAAACTATAGTCACAGACAGTTGTGAACTGCCATGTGAGTGCAAGGAATTGAACCCGGGTCCTCTGAAAGAGCAGCCAATGTTCTGAACTACTGAGCCATTTCTCCTTACCCCTGTGGAGTTTTAATTTACTTTTCTGTACATTAATCACCCTTTTTTGGCCATCCTCAAAGACACACCCACCGTAGATCCTCTAAGTGGCAGTTGGGATGTTTTATAGCCTTACACAGCAGCATCATACCAGTGTCTTTTAGCTTATTGTTTGAAATGTGTAAGCACTTCAGGTTCTGGTTGTTCCTCAGGACTTTAGCCAGGTCCTGGCAGCCCCTTGCAGTGATTTGACAATTGTTCAAACTTCAAGAGAAAAATCATAATACAGTGGTTACTCTCTGATCTGAAGAGGAAACATTTCAGAAAGCTCAATGATGCCTTAAAAGTGAAGACAGCACTCAGTTACTCAGAAAACATTATCTTCTCACTGACCCAGAGACAACAAAAACTGAGTATATGAGGCATGCTCAGATATTATAATGGCATATAATATCAACTATAACTATACTACACTGAAATAGAAGTTAAAACAGGGAGCTGGAAAGGTGGCTTGGAGTTTAAGAGTACACTTTTCTTGCAGAAAACACAGGTTTGGTTTCCAGAAGCCATGTCAGACAGCTCACAAGCATTTGTGACTCTAGTCCCAAGGGATCCAATTCCCTCTTGAAGCTTCCTTGGGCACTTGAACACTCAAATACTCAGAAGGACACACACATTGGGTGAAGCAAAAAAAAAATCATTTCAAAAGTTAAAGAATTATTATGTTAAATAATACCTTTAAGCAATAATTGAATCTAGGTAACTCATACAAAAATTGACTCTGGCATTATGGGTAACCCAAAACATGTATAAGACAGGGGTAGGAGTGACTACTATACAGTTTTACATCAAGGGAAGAAAGAAGACATTGTATCTCTTTCTAGCCAAATTTGGCCAAACTAACTGAACAAGTAAAGCACAAAAAGCAGTCCATTTTGTGTTGGCCAACTATTCCTGAGTATGAGGCCTATCATAGACCATGGATGATATACTAAGTTTCATTCCATTGGAGAAAACTGATTTTCTGCTCTCCCAACAAATTTTTAAATGCATATTTAGGATTTTGAGAATAATCAAGTGGTTTATACTTTTAAACTACTTTTTCTTCTTTCTTTATGGTGCTAGGGAACCATAGATACATCTAATGTTTTTAATATGTATCCCATATGACATCTTAACAGGCTTTAGAAGGCCATTATAAGAGAGAGAAGCATACTATACTTGTGTTTTCATTTTGTTCCTTATCTTCTTTTTAGAGAGGACAAAAATGTTGTGACTCTGAGATTTCACAACAGATTAGGTAACAGTGTCCTCCCAAGTAGCTCACATCTGGATTTGTCACCAAAAGCCATTTAATCCTGGAATACTAATCCACTTGGCATGATCAAAACAACAACCACATTAAATTACCCCAAAATCTCTCAATTTTATTATTTGAAGCCAACAGTTCTGCAATTTCTCTTCCTGTAACTCTTACACTGCAGTTTTCTCTTTCAAAGTAGAATTTTCATGCACACTAATTAATTCCCATGTGCATTTTAAAGTCCCTTCTCCCGTGTCTTACTCTTTCTTTGGACTTGAAATGTCTTCTACAGGCTGCTGTGTTTAAACACTTATTCCAAAGATGGAACCACTGTTTTGGGAAATTGTGGGATTTCTGGAATATTGTGGTTCAACAGGTAGATGTGGGCCATTGAGTGTGGGCTTATCAATTTTATCCTAGACCCTGATTTTGGTTGCACACTCTGCTTCTTAATTCACAAAGATGAGAAAAATTTTATACATACTTCTACCACCATGAACCCACTTTACCATAGTTTTTCTCTAACAGTAGAGATTAG
This sequence comes from Mus spretus, assembly GCA_921997135.2. Taxonomy (NCBI): domain Eukaryota; kingdom Metazoa; phylum Chordata; class Mammalia; order Rodentia; family Muridae; genus Mus; species Mus spretus. The sequence continues at coordinate 90,130 of CAKLHJ020000002.1, read as the reverse complement.
ACCATTCCATAACATGGCCTACAATGAACACTGCATCCCTTAATTTGATTACAAAAAAAAAAATCACTATTTAGATTCTAGCACCTACTCCAAACATCACCACCCCTTGTGCTTAGATCATATTTCCTTTCTCACAGTTCTTTGTGTCTATATTCTGATTGACTGCCCACCACATACCAAAACCATGACACAAAGGTCAAAGTATACATCTGTCCTAAGTAAAGGGCCTTCAGGAATGAGAGGTGAGTGACTCTACCCTGTAAATTCTCAAGATTCCTAAACAGGGCCTCTGAGAACAAGCTCAAAGAAACCTACTATAGTGACTTCAGGGCACAGTATGGGAGAGTCAGAGCCCTACAGAGAATCTTCAGTCCTTTATCCTTCAGGTCATTGGAGCTGATGTCTAGATGGCTCAGAGTTTTGTTCTGCCTAAGAACTTCAGAAAGGTAGTTCCAACATTGCTCACTGAGGGAACAGTTGGTCAACCTGTAGGGGGGAAGGAAAGGCATGTGGAGGGGGAAAAACATAACATTTCCACAACTTTACACACTATAACAGTAATAATATATTCAAGCAAGAGGAAAAATGTCTGGTTTCTCCAAGCACATCTCCCTTTGCTTCTTTTGATTCATGTTAGAACAAGTATTGAAACTGGGTAAATTATTGAAAATGCTTATGTTCAGAAGCCCTTACCTGAAGCTAACCTAAATCCTTTATATTAATAGTACCTCAATCACTGTCTCTAATGACACTTTTTAAAGCTACATGGTTATTGTAATATGTAGCCATATCAATGTTATCATGTGTAATAAGCTGCACAAAAAGTATATTTTGAAAAACAGCATGTATGTGGTTTAGTCTCAGTTTTATTGCTGTGGTAAAAATATCCTTAGAAAATCAATTTTTGGAGAGAAGCTCTAATTTACTTCACTATTCCAGATTGTACTCTCTCAATGTGTGAAGTCAAGAGGACAGAAACTTCAAACAGCTTGTCACATCATATCTAGAGTCAAGGGCACAGAGAATCCATACATGCATGCCTATGTTTTCCACTCTTAATCCAGGACCCAAATAAATGGTGCTACCCACCATGGGCTTAGTCTTCACAGACCAATTAGCATAGTGAAGACAATCCCTCAGTGAATGCTCACTGGCCCACCTGATCTAGACACTCCTTCTTTGAGACTTACTTCTTAGGTGATACTTCCTTATGCCAGGTTGACAGCTAACACTAACCATCATAATATTAAATATATAGGAATTCACACTATGAAATCACTTGGCTTCATCCAAATCTCTAAATCATCTTTCTCTGCTAAGGTCTAAAAGACCTTAATTTTCTTCCATGCTAGCCTACCCATTTCTTTTAATCACAATTACAAGAGAGGCACATTCAGTATGAAATGAGGTCAACAGATTCATAGGCATTGTATTCTGTGAATGTCCTAGTTGAAAGTCCATTCTGCATTCTAAGAACAAGTTATTGACACAGTGCTATGTGCCTGTTATACAAACTCTGACTATTCTATAATCTTTTGAAATGTAGTACATTTATCCCTTGGTATGTAAGGATAGCAGGGTTATGTGTGCATGTGGGGTCAGAGTCAGTAAAAATTGGATGTAAAAATTGACAGGTACTCAAGAGCTTTATGTACAGTGGTTCAGTTCAGCATGTGACCAAATCTGTCCAAACTCCCCCATGTACTAGTTTCAAAATTCTCTAGTCTTCTTATAATATTCAATACAATTTAAACACCAACTAACTGTTCCACCATGTTGACTAGGGCATAACAACTAATAAAAAACTAAAAGTGTTAAGATCAAAACAAATTTAAAGAGTTAAATGATTATTTTTGTGTATGTGTGTGTTTATGATGTGTGTAGGTACATATCACAGTGTACATGTGGAAGTCAGAACAGCTTTGTGTAGTTGGTTCTCTCCTTACACCTTTCCATGGGCTGTTTTGAAGGTTAAACTTGAATTTGAAATCCTTCTGTCTCAGCCTTCTGTACAGTTGGAACTACATGGATGTGAAACCAATCATGATGTATATATGCAGAATTACATGTTTTAAAGATTTAATTTTAACTATGTTCACTTGTAAAAACTATGTGTGGATCTGTTCATGTGAGTAAGGGAGCCTGTGAAGTTTGTTTGATTCCTCAGACCTAGAGCTACAAGTGTTTGTTAAGTTGGGTATCAGGAAACAAATAGGTCCTCTGGAAGAACAATGTGTATGTGTTCTTAACCATCTCTCTGTGGGGCAGTGGGTTGTGAGAGGAAGCCTGGTAAGGTTAAACTAAGGTTTAAAGCACTGGAGACCCAGAAGGGACAGTAGGAAGCCTCGCCTGCTCCCAAAACCAGGCTCCTGTCTTGTAGCTACAGCCCCACATAGCCCCCAGTAGAAAGGTTTGTGGCCATCAGTGAAATAGGGACAGCACCCCAAGCTCTCCCACATGTAAATAAGGTATCCATCCCCAAGCTCTCAGGAAGCACCTACGGTCAGATTTTGACCCACCCCAAAACTATATATGAGAATCCTCTCCAGGAGTAATAAAGGTATGTGAGAATTACTCTTTTCATCTGAGAGCTTCTGTCATAAGAGCTATAACACTGCCACTAGGGAAAGAGATCTGCTCTCCCAAAAATACCACCAGAAGCCCCCACCAGACACCCCTCCCTAGCTAGTCAGCCTCCTGCGGGCTCAACCCAATTCAGCAGATCTGGTAACAAAGGCAAGTTTCATACTATTTCCACAGTCTCCACAAGGTGCATCTCCCAAAGCTGCTTACACTAAGTACTCCAGAATGCAGTCTGGGTGGCACAAAGCCTTGCACAGTAAGGATATTCCTTGGTTCAAATTGTTGTATGCCAAATTAAGAACCTTCAATGTCTTGCTTCTCATCAGGACAGAGCCAAAGATCTTGCAGTCATCAGGTGAAAGTTTACAGTGTGATACCCTGTAGAAAAAGGATAACATATTCTCTGTCTTCATGGTGTTTTCTATTGTTATCCACATGAAGGAGGTTTGGAACCTCTTAGAACTTGACAATGCTCTTTATTAAACAACAAAAAACTGACTTATTTTTAATGTGAATGAGTGTTTGCCTATATGTTTATGTGTGCACCAAAATGTATAGCTAGTACCTAGATAGACAGTAAGGGGGTGTTATATCTCCTAGAACTAGGTTGTAAGCTGTGGTGTATAGTGTGAATGCTTCTCTGCATGAGGAGCAAGGGTTCTTAATCTACCCAGCCATCTTTCCTGCTGAATTTTAAAATTACATTTATTTATTGGTGTATGTGTGTGGATCCATTAAGATATCAGATGTAACATACACTATCTCAGTAAATTGTGATGTGCTGTTTATGCTTGCTGAAATTGAACTCTGAGAGTAAGGATGTCTTTCCTGTCCCAGACTCCAGTATGTTTATTGCAAATGTCCTCTAACACTCTTTGGACAGGAATGGGCTGGCCCATCTAGATCTGTAATAAGGAGTGGAATAAGCACAGCCCAAGACTAAAACCACTGTGTTCCTGAGATTGGCTGGATGGTAAGCAAGTACCAATCAAAGTTACTATGCTGTTTATGCCACAACATGATCATGGCATACATCATGAAAGAGAAGGAAGGAAGGAACTCATGGGTAGAGAGAATGCTCTACTCTACCTGGAACTCTCAATGGTGAACTCCAGCAAGGCTGTGTCAAGAACTCCCCAGTTATTTCTGCTGGATGATACAAAGCACCTTGCTTACTCATGCTATTTGCAGGTATTATCTGCTGTTGTTTCTTCTTTTACTTGGGGTCCAAAATGCATACCCTGTTCCTCGTCTCAGATCAGGAGATCAGGATTTCCTCTGACTGCTTCAGTGATGTTTCCTGAGTCAATTTATGCTGGATGTATGCAGTCTCTAATATGATGTCCCCTTTAGTTTTCTTTCTCACTGGGCCATCATAGGCACTTCTGATGATGTTTTAGATCTGAGGATAATTTGCTAGCTATTTGTGGCTACTTTCTGCTACTAATTTTTTTTATTTTTCTTGCTGTACAGCTCAATAAAATTAATCATTGAAAAACAAAAGCATAGTTATCATAGACCCATACAGAATAAAAGTGTACATATCAAGAACTATACAGCTGGAGAGATGGCTCAGCAGTTAAGAGCACTGACTATTCTTCAGAAGGTCCTGAGTTCAAATCCCAGCAACCACATAGTGGCTCACAACCATCCATAATGAGATCTGATACCCTCCTGGAATGTCTGAGGACAGCTACAATGTACTTACATATAATAAAGTAAATAAATAGAACTATAGTCCTCCATATTCATCCCCCCATTACTGTCACTAGCCACAAACCAAGAATCACTATCCTTCCCTCTAATACCACAACCCTGTTCATCACTGAATTTTATATGTGAAGCACATGGCACCCTTCTGAACCAAATTTGTGCCACCAACAATATCTGAGATCCATCTAAATATAACGAATAACCATGGATTTCTCAACCAGGCTACAATCAGTCAGAATTTCAACGTTTCAAGGGTATGAACACCTGGCAGGAATGGTTTAGGAAGCACCCATCTATCAGCAAATGGAGTCATTTAACCATAGTCCTTACACTTACCAGTGAGAATTCTGAGTTCTGCGGTAAGTTAGAAACCATGAAATCTGAACTGAAGCTATAGTTTCCAAAGTGGATGTATCCATTAGAAATTAACTTTCACATTCCATAGTCACTTCAATTTAAGTAAAGTTTAAATTAGACTTACTTATTTTTATTTCTCATAGGAGTTTTTTGCCTGCATGTGTCTGCTACCACATGTGAAACTCGTGCCTGTAGATATCAGAAGGTATAAGTTCCTCTGGAACTAGAGTTACAGATAGTTGGGAGCTGAGCTGTGGTCCTCCAGGAGAGCAACTAATTGTCATAACAGCCCAGTGTTTTTAATTATTATCAATTGCATTATTTATTTATTTACATTGTGTGTGCATGTCCAAGTATATATGCTATAACATGCAAAAGACAATGTGGTGAACATGGAACAAAAGAGAACAACTTGTGGAAGTTGGTACTTTCCTTTCTCCATGTGGGTCCTGGGATAGAACTCAGGTTGTAGAGTTGGCAGCAAATGCCTTAATCCACTGATCCATCTCACTGACTAGCTGGGATCAGTTCCTAAAGTGAGGAAGTCTATACATGAACAGTAGAAAAATAGGACACAAGTACACAAATTAAAAATTGTTGTCTTGTGTTAGTTTTAATGTCAACTTGATACAATCTAAAATCACATAGAAAGGGAGTCTCAATGACGAGTTCTATAAATGGGGAGACCTGTGGGCATGTCTATGGGCTATTTAAGTTAACTGAGAAGGTAAGTCTTGCCCACTGTGGCAAGAAACAGGAACCTGACCTACATATGAATGGGGAAAGTCAGGTGAACACTAGCATGTGTGCATCAATCCTCTGCTCTTTGCTCTTGATAGCCATGCATGTGATGGGGCTATGTTTTCATTTTTCTGCTCCCCTGGCTTCCCACAGCAATAGCCTAAAAGCTGAAAATTTGAATCCAATAAAAGATTTATTTGTTTCTATTATTGCTTAGTTCAGAGCATTTTTGTCATAGCAAGTTGTATGAAAATTAAGATGTCTCCTTTGAGGGGAGTCAGTGAGCTAGGAGAACACAAAGACTTACACAAGTTTTTCTATGTTGCACTCTGCCTGGTTCAAGACATCACACAACAGTTTCACCTCACTGTGAGTCAGAAATGAGCAGCCGAGGTCCAAATATTGCAAACTGCAGTTCTGAATCAATTCAAAGAATGTGTGGTTATCACCAAAGAAGTGCACATTATTTGCCCTGCAGAACAAGGAAATGTATCCATCAATTTCCATCCAGCCCAAGCTCCTGTCTTTGGAAAGATCCTCTATCCCATACTGACCACATAACTCTAATTTTGTACCCCAGTTCCAGCTCACTGGTTCTCGAGCTGGGTAATTTTTCTCTTCCATGTAGAATTCTGAGAAACATATTGAGGCAATGTTGGCTGTCACATGAGGAAGCTACTGGCATCTAGAAAGCAGAACCCTGCACATGCTCTCAACGTCCTAAAATTCACGGGCCAGCCCTCAATGAAGAATGGTCAGAAATAGACATTAGAGGTGTCAAGACAGTAAGATTCCACTTTAGAGTACATAAACCTTCATTTATGCAGTTAGCTGAGAGATGTTGGGAAGGCTAGTCTGTTATTTCAGTGATATGACTAAATCTAAGTCTACTTTTAACTTACACAAGTTTGTTAAGGGTGAAGCTGGGGTATTTCAGAGATTCATACAAGATTCGAATGGCTGGCTCATTGAAACTAGTGTCTTTTATTTGGAGTACCTGGATGTCTTTACTCCTTACAAATACAGAGCACATATCATTCCAACAGATGAGTAACTTTTTCCTGTTACAGAAGAGAAAGGAATTGTTAGAAGTTAATTCAAGGGGGTGGAGAGATGGCTCAGTGGTTAAGACTATTTACTATTCTTGAAGAAGACCTGAGACCAGTTTCCAGCACCAATGTGGTGGTTCACAACCATCTGTAACACCAATTCCTAGGTTATCTGACACCTCTTCCATCCACCATGGGCACTTTATGCATACCATGTACATGCATACATGTAGGCAAAAACATTCATACCCACAAAATATTAATAAACAGATGATAAAATCTGCCAGAGCCTTCAAAATCTAGTCTTTTACAAAAAGTTAAGTCAAGCCATTCACAGCACATAAATGTAGCAAACTGAATCCCAAACTGGGTAGTGACCTAAGGTCATTTCCTATTTCCAGTTCTTAGTTAGACATATGGCAAGGTCTGTGGGATTCTAGATGTTACAGCTTGAATGTAGAGATGCAGTTAATGTCTACTTGGAAAAGGACAGAGGATTCTGAGAATCCTATGCATTGGGGACCATGCTTGTCTGGGGCTTTCACCTACCCTCCCAACTTCCACAACAGCATAAGACAACCTAGATATAAGACAACCTAGATATCTTGGCAGTGTTGAAGTTGAAAAATCCTGTCTTACAAATAACCTTGGTAGTTTTAGAACGAAAAAATGAGGCAGGGTTCTGGAGCTACTGAGTCAAAACCTAGAGCAAAGATCTGGCTCAAGCTTCAGATGCCACTACTTACTCAGTATGTATCTTGGATAATATATGTGGCTTCTCTGTCTACTTTCCTCAACTCTAACAGGATAATCAAATTTGCCTTGTAACATTTCTTACTGTGTGTGTGCTACATTATGTGTGTGCAGGTCAAAGGAGAACTTGTAAGAATCATTTTTCCTACCTTGCAGTCTAAGCCATTGAACATAGGTCATCATTCTTGAGGACATGAACCTTTTGTTTGCTAAGCCATCTTGGCAGTGTGCCTTACATGTTTCTGAATACAAGTCAATTTAGAACATTTTTTGTGTGTATATAGTTGTGAGTGCATGTGAATATGTGTGCATGTATGTGCTTGCGTATGGAAACCATGTCTCTTGCCTCCTTAGTGCTGGTTTGTTTTTGGTTTTGTTGTTGTTGTTGTTGTTTTTATGTGGATCCAGCGGATGAAACTGAAGTCCTCATGCTTCTGCAGCAACTGAGCTATCACCATATTCCCCTTAACACTTCACCTTTATGAATTAGTTTGCAGCTAGGGGATCAAGAAAGAGTCTGAGTATGATGTTTGTATCTCAGAAGGGCAGAAAACACACATGACATAAACCATCACACTCCATCCCCACAGTATGGTGGGTTAATATCATTGTTATCTTGATAATAAGGCCACTATAACTAAGAAAAGGAAAGTCTCAAGGATAAATTCCAGGGTTCCTAAACAGTCAACTTTACTTATTCTAATGATGCAGAAAGATCAGAAGTTTAAGGCAGCCTTGATTACAGAATGAATGGAAGGTTAAACTGTGCCTCTAGACATGAGCTGGGGTTGTAGTTCCTAGTAAAGTGTGAGCCTGGTATATATGATGCCCTAGATTCTATTCTCAGGATTGAAAAAAATTCATCAAGAGATCCAAATTTTTATACACATATACTTTTGTTTGATATTTTTTTTGAGACAGAATGTCACTCTTTAGACCAGACTAACCTGAAACCCACTTTTTCTATAGCCCAAACTAGTTTAAAATTCTCAGAAAATCTCTTGTCTCAGATTCCTGAGTGCTATGGTTACAAGCATGAAAAGCTCCCACCTGGCTCAGTTTGATTCCTTAGATACACTTATGTATTTTAGGCCTGCCCTGTACTTGCTATATAAACAAAGATGACCCTGAATTTCTGATCTGCCTCCATTAGCTACATGTACCACTACACTCTGGTTTTATATGATGCTAGGGAACAAATCCAGGATGTGTGCAATATAGCAGGCAGTACTCTGTGAACTGAGCTACTTTCTGGGTCCCTGTCTATATGAACTGATGTATCACGGCTAATCCATAAATATGCAGAACTAATACCTAACAAAAAATAGCTAGGCAAGAAAGCACATGCCTTTAATTCATGTACTCTGGAGATAGGAAGATGGATATCTGAATTCCAGGCTTGCCACAACAACATAGTGATATCCTGTCTCAAAACAAATAACAAAATAAATATTAATAATATCAAATAACATGTCTGTAAAAGAGACAGTCTGAGGCTCAAGATGGCATCTATCAGGATGGAGACAATTTGGTGGTTAATTTAAGAGTGCTTATGTTTCTTCTGATATTAAGAACTTGGATCCCAGAACACACATCTGGCATTTAACTATATAGCTCCAGGGTGTCTGATGATTTCTTCTAGCCACTGAGGCCATCTCTACATGTGTGCATACTAACATACAACCACAAACACACAAAATAAAAATGAATCTTAAAAAAATAGAAACTGCTGTCAAAACAGGTGAATTTCTTGTTTTTTCCTTAAAAGTTCTATTTTGTTTTAAAAAAATTTTAAACCATTTAATTGAAATAGAATTACATCACTTTCCCCCTTCTATCCCTATTCTGTACCTCCAACAATCGAATTGACAGCTTTTTTATTGTTTACACACAGAGACGCACATATACACAAAACCTGTTGAGTCTGGTTTTGTTGTTTGTGTGTAAGTAGGTTCTAGGCTGACCACTCCCCATTGGACAACCAGTATGGGTGAGTTTTGAATCTGTCCCTGTATATTTATGCTTTATATAAACAGATTTGGAAAATTGGACTGAAAAGAAAGATAGTGAATGGACTCACATACACCTCTGGTTTCCTTTTTCATTCAGGACATTTTGGGTTGAAAAGGATAGTTTCTTCAGTGTAGAACAGTGTTTCAAGCAATAGGCAGCAAGAATTAAATCAGAATAATTCTTAGCCACAAAGTTAATCTGTTGCATACAATTCATTACTTTCACTAGGAAGGCTTCATCTTCTATCTCAGACAGACAGCAAAACAATTTCATGCCATCTATTTGTTCTTGAAGCTCTGCATTGCCACTCATGGTTTCCAGACACTGATATAACTTATGCTGTATTTTCTGAGACAACCTGCGGCCAAAAAACACCACAAGCTTTTCTTGTTCTGATTTCTGTAAAAGACCAAAGATGAAACAGCCCAAAAATATCCATTGTGTTTTTACTTTCTTTAAAAACATAAACAAGACAGTCTCTATACTTTTAACATCCTGGCTAGGGTGGTCCACATGGCTCTTTAGCAGATAAAAGATGGCAGCACAGACCTCCTGAACAGATGGGTGGAGGAATATGTAAGAATTTTCAAATTCTCTGATCTTTCCAAGCATTCCAATGTCCAAAAGTGTGGGGATGTCAGAGTCCAAGATCCCATTTCTCCTGAGAGCCTCCTCACCAAACACAAATGTGTCAGTCCACATGCCCTCAGCAGCTAGAGAACATAAGCCCTGCAGCTGGTCTTGGCTTTTCTTACTTGGATATTGGGCACTTTGGGGAATGAACAAATTCAAGATGTGAGTGGTATACAGGGAAGTGATATGTCGGCAGACAGAGACTGGGTCTCTTCCCTTCTCTATCTCCTCTTTTAGACAAGTAGCCACCATCCAGCAGAGCAGAGGGACCTGACATATAGTGAACAGCTGCTCGTTTTCTCTCACCAAACTGAAGGCCTCTTGGGCTCTGATCTTATCTTGGAACAATCTGTGGAAATATATCTTAATACTTCTCTCATCGAATGCAGTTGCTGTTTTCACATCTGTGCACAGAATCCTGTCCTCCATTTTCTCAAAAGTCTCTGGGGTAGTGGAGAGGAGGAAAGAGGATTCAGGGAGCATCTTCCTCGTGAGCAAACTGCTCAGCAGTATACTCACTGGCTGCTTCTCCATGCAGTTATCACACAGCTCTGATTCCTGTTTGGTTAAATCACATTCCATCCCTTCCAAGCTGTCAATGATAAATAAGAGTTTCTCAGGTTGGGATAGAATCTCCTTTATAGGAGCCGAGGGGCTGGGCCACTCTCTGGAGATAAGTTCAGCAAGGCTGGCTGTTTTCAACTGCTTCACATCTTGACAGCAGAAGTAGAAAGTGTAGGAGAATTTGTTTTGAAACACCAGGCCTTTTGACCAGGCCAGCATTAAATTTTTCAACATCATTGTCTTGCCAATTCCAGCCATGCCTTGCAGGAACACCATGTGTGGCTTCTTTTCAGTTCCCTTTGATATGAGAAGGTTCTCAAAAGTGTCATAGTCATTCTGAATGAAAGTCTCTTTAATGAAATCTTGAATACGGACGTTAAATTTTTTGGAGCAATCATGGGTCAGCTTTTTCTTCAGATGATCTCGATATAACTTTGGGTTTCCTGAGTCAGTGAGTCCAAGAGGGGAAGAATCTACAACATCTCAAAGTTAAGTTAAACATTCACCTATATATTGTCTTATTTCAGTAGTTTAACTCTCAGAATGTACCCTTAATATTTTTTTATTTTTAATTACGTGATAGAGGGTGCCTATGGAAGTCAGAGGTGTTAAATAAACCCAGAGCATGTGTGTGCATGTGTATACACAAAAAATAAATGCAAGAAAAGTCAAAAGAAGTCAACAGGTTGATTTTGTTACTGAAGAGCAAGAGCAGAACGTGGAGTAAAGAGCCTAAGGATAATTGGAAACAAAATCTAGCCTATATAAAAAAGATTAAAAAAAAGAAATATACACAAGACATATTAAGATCTAACACATGAGGATCAAGAGATGGCTCAGTGGTGAAAAGCACCCAGAAGACCTGGGTTTAGTTCCAAGCATCCCCATGGTAGCATCCACCGTCTGTAGGTCCAGTACCAGAAGATCTGAGGTCTTCTTCTGGCCTACAAGGGCATGGAGCACATACATGCATGCTGGAATGCTCAAATACAATAATATAGCTTCCAACTGTTCTCATATATTTGATCATGAATTAAAGATTTAATATGTGCAACTAGAATCCCAGAAGAAGGTGGCATAGAAAGAACATCACAGAGACAATCTTTAAACAAATATAGACTGAAGAGTAAAGAATATTTTCTAACCACAAATCTAAGATTATCAATGAATCCCAAGCAGAATGAGCTTAGGAAAAAAATGAAACAAGAAAATGTACATCTAGGCTTATCATAGTATGACAGTGGAATGTCAAAGACAAAGAAGTGAATTAAACCTTAAAGCATTCATGGTATCTTATACCAGGATAAATAAAAGTGTGACTTTTAAGATCATAGTGTTTAATGAAATACGGCTTTTCTGTTATAAGCTTTTGCTTGTTAAAGCAACAGCAAAGACTGAGAAATTTTACTTCATACTGTATTACATAGCTGTTTGAAATACATACATGATATGTATGTGGGAGAATAAGTGGGGGAGGAGTACAGTATACATGCATGTGGAGACCAGAGGTTTGCATTGAGTGTTTTCTTCAGCTGCTCTCTGCTTTTAAAAAGTGAGTTATTAATTTTTTTAAATTTTGGTGAATATGTGCTTTTGTCTACATGCATGTATGTACATCAGATGTGTATACTACCCTCAGAGGATAGAAGGCATTGAATACCCTGTAACTATATCTATAGTTATAGTTATAGTTATAGTTATAGATTGCTTTGGGCTACAATGTATAGGTTCTGGAAACTGAACAGAGGTTCTCTGTAAGAGCAGGAGTTCTTAACCACTGAACAATCTTTCCAGCACCTCCTTCCCATCTAATTTTTTAAACAATTTTTTTCAGCTAGCTTAGAACATAACATGCTAAACTAACTGGCCAGTTTGCTACCATGCCTTGCTGTTACATGTTTGCTGAGACACAAAGTTAGATTCTTATTTACATAGTAAATATCTTGCAAACTGAGCCACCTTCCTAGACCCCATAAATATGATTTATTTCTGGTGTGTTCTGTTGATGCTAGCCTAAATCCACAGGGCTACTATTTTACTCTAAAGTTAATTCTTCCATTTAGATTTTAAGGGGATATTATTAATGTCTTTGACAAAAGTTCAACCATCTAGGTTAGGGCATGATACACTCATACATTTGAATACACAGCCTATATATAACATGTCTACATGAAGCTGCCTCTTTCCTCAAGGAGAATAATGTGCCATGACACCTGCTGGCCCTATGGTACATGGGCATGAAAAAGAGTTATCAAAACTATGACACGAATCTCACTCTCTTAAAGCAGCTTTGACCAACTCACCAGCAATCTCTTCTGTTGCCCTCTCAGTGAGATCTTTCCTATTGATCTTCTGGAGGATGTTGAAGGTCATATCCCAGGCCTGATTCTCCTCATAACATTTCAGAAGTAAGTTGGCAAGATCTTCCCTAGATGCCTTCTTTACTTCGGTCCAAGAAATCTGTTTCAGCTTCAATTTTAGAATCTCCTGTATGAGAAATTCCTTAAACTTGTTGAACTCCTTCTTATTTAGTTCTTTCAAGTACCACATAAGGCCAAAATCTGAAATGAAAGATGCCATCTTATCTTCAGGAAGATAGACACAGGATCTGTGGGAAAATCAGGCAAGCAGCTGAGTTACAAAAAAGGAGGTAGAGGTGCAAATGGCTATGTAGATGGTAGAGCTGAGCTGAAGTGTTTGCTTCACAAGTGTTTCATAAGCTGGGACCTCAGTATTCTTGTAAGTGGTTAGGAGCCTCCAATGTGTGCTGCCTCCAAGTTGTGCTGGGGTAATGATGATGTAGAACTTGTGAAGTGGCCAACCAGTGACTGGTTCAACTTGAGGCCCACAGCATGAGAGGGAACCCATGCCTTCCACTGTGTTGATGACCAGGAACCAGAAGCTGGTCATCACAGACATCAAGGATAGAGCCCAATACAACTAGAAAAAACAAAAATACAAACAAACAAAAAAAAAAAAAACAGAAAAAGAGAAAATGTAAAAAGGAAAAAAAGAAAAGAAAAAGTCAATGAAATGATTCCTAAAGATTTTTCTGCTATTATAAATTGCTGTGTGTCCCAATAGTCTTCAGAAGCATCATCCAACAACTGAGAGGGCAGATTCAGAGACCACAGCTACACAATAAGTCAAGCCAGGGTAACCCCACCAAAGGGGGGAAGGAGGAGTGTAGAAGCCAGATGGGTCAAGGACACTATGAGAACACAGTTCACAGAATCAACTAAGCAGGGCTCACAGAGGCTCATAAAGACTGACAACCATGGACCCTGCATAGAATTTACACTAGGTCCTCTGCTTCTAGTTTTGGGTTCTTGTGGGATCCCAAATAGTGGGAGCAGGGGCTGTCTCTGACTCTTTTGCTTAAACATGGGAAGATTTTCCTCCTAGGGAGTTGCCTCACCCAGCCTTGATATGAAGGTTAGTGCCTCGTCTTATTGCAATTTGATGTGCTGCTTTCAGTTGCTATCTCTGGGAGGCTTCCTCGCCCTCTCTTTCTCTCTCTCTCTCTCTCTCTCTCTCTCTCTCTCTCTCTCTCTCTCTCTCTCTCTCCCTCCCTCCCTCCCTCCCTCCCTCCCTCCCTCATCTATTTATTCATTTTGAAGGACAAGGAGGGAGAAGTGAATATAGGGGAGAGGGGGAGCGTGTGTTGGGAGGGGCACTTAGAGGAAGGGAGATAGGAGAAACCAAGGTCAAGATATAATATGTGTAAAGAAACAAAAAGAGCAGGGTGTGATGGCACAGCCCTGGAATCCTCGAACTAGGGAAGGAGGTTGCTGGGGCCTCAGACCACCTTGCCTAGCCAAATTTGATGAGCTCCTGGTTTACTGAGAATCTGTCTCCAAAATCAAGTAAAGAGTAATCAAGGAAGAAACCTGATGTCAATATCTGGCTTCCACAGAGACACCCCATTCTCTATCTCAATACATACATTTGGTCACTAATTTATCACATAGTACACTGTTCGTTGTGGTTGTTAAATAAGGGCAGGGAGTTTTTCAGTATGGGCTCATTTTAATTCTCATCCCACTGAAAGAATCATTAAAATAATAATGCAATGGTTCTCAATGGTCTCAAAGATAAAACCATTTAATACAGTTTCTCATGTTTTGGTGACCTCCAACTATAATGTTACTTTTACTGCTTTTTCATAACTGCAATTTTGCTACTTTATGAATATAAATATAAATATCTGTGTATGCCTATGATCTTGTTGAAGACCACTGCAAAAACACTTGGAACACAACAAAGTGAGATGTATACTCTGAAGAATTACTGATAGAGCTACTGTGATGGCTCAGCAGTTACCAACATTTGGTGCTCTTGCAAAAGACTCAGGTTTGGTTTCCAGTACCTATACTGTGGGGCTCACAGCGGTCTCTAACATTAGCTCCAGGGGATCTGACACCCTCTTATGGTCTCTGCAGGCAGAGTACCCATGTAGTGCACCTATATTCACTCAGGCACAGGCATACACATAAATAAATGTTAAAAGAATTACTGATAGTTCTAACTCAGTGATAACACATGCAATGCTAATACAGAACAGTATTTATAATGCTATTATGATAACAGTATTGTGGTACATGATAATCTTCTGGCATAATACAGCTATAAATATAGTCATGTAGTTGGGTCCAGTGGCATGGTGTGGGATCCTAGCTACTTCTAATGCCGAAAGCAAGAGGATTAAAATCTCAGTGCTGTCTTCAAACATAGTGAGGTCAAGGCAAGCCCAGCAAACTTAGTGAAACCAGGTCCCAAAGTGGGGCGAGAGAGATGGCCCAGTGATTAGTAGGAGTACTGGCTGCTCTTTCAAAGAACCTGGCTTCATATCCTAGCATCTACATGGTAGCTTACAATGTTGGTGGAGTTCAGCTCGAGGGTTAAGAGCACCTTCCGATCTTGCAGAGGACCTGGGTTTAGTTACCAGCATCCATGTCAGATGGCTCACAACCACCTGTAACTCCACCTCAAGCGCATGTGATACCTTCTTCTGGCCTAGCTAGACACCAGGCATGTATGTTGCTATAGACAAAACACTCATACACAGGATAAATGAATAAGTAAACAAATGAATATGAAAGATATGATTTTTGAAGTATATAAAAACAAAATATAAAAAGAGGGCTGATTTATGGATCAGTGGTATAGTGCTTATGTAATGGTGCACTTGATTCAGTCTTCAGTACTGCAAAAACAAAACAGATATGACAAAACCATCCAAAGGAAGGCTTAACACAATTATGATGCCCAAGAACACAGAAAGGAGGACTCTCACCAGATATCAGATGTAGAAATAATAGAATCATCCAGAAAATATGAAATCTTACCCTATATCCACCTAGCACATCTACAATCTAAAGGAAATAGACTTATCTGTAAGTAGTGGGAATGTACATAAAGTAGTGTCCTTTCAACACATGGTACTAGAACAAGAGACTTTGTGTAAAATAAAATGAGCTGGCTCCTGCAGAATGACACCTGAAGTTGTCTTCTGGTCCCCACATACACCTGTGCACACACATGCATTCACACTCATGAAAATATGCTAAACATTATTCATCATTAATATGACAATGAAAATAGTGAGATATCCTCATATACCCATGGAAATGAGCAAGGGACTGTGGATGTGGCTCAGATGGTACAATATTTGCCTAGCAAGCAGGGAGCTCTGGTTCTGTTCTAGCATCAAATGCAAATGAATGAATGAAGTAATATAAAACCTACTGTTGGTTGGACTTAGGAATTCACATGCATGTGAGTACACAATGGAAAACTGACTATTATGATCAGGCCTCTAATGCCAGAGATGCTTGTGGGCATGTGTTCACCCCTATGTATATGGTACAGACTCATACAATGAATCTAGTAACAATTCCAAGTACACGATCCCTACTTTACTGAGATACAATTTCAGCATAAATTGAGAAATCACATGCATGTGAATAAAGGAGTAGGGGAAAGGAGAAGGGAACAGAGGAGGAGGGGATAGGTACAAATCCAACTTGGCCTCACATCTGGCTCGTTCTGAAATGTATTACTTTTTGAATCCACAAATATCCTGGTTTTGTCTTGGGTTGGGAGGGGGAGAGGTGGGTCTGAAAAGAATTACCCATGCAGCTGCCAGTGTGGTATGGGGCTGTGTTTCTATCATTAGTGACAACCCAAATGGATCAGACACTGTAGGAAACTGTTAGAACCCAGACCAGACTTCTGCCCAGGCCATCTAACCTGCAGCAGGCCCTCTTCTCTCATGGTCACTGTAAGAAATTGTTATGATCTATTTTCAGTGTGCTCTGAACTCAGAGATCAAAGAATCAAAAATTGAAAACAGGAGGCCCTAGGCCCCCTTCTCCTCTAACAGGTGGCTGGCAGTTTGCAATGTTACAGGCAGTCTTTCTTGTGAATGAAGCTGAGGCTTTGTTTTCTGAAATAATCTGATGGAGGAATTTGGGGAAGAATTTAAATGCCAGAATACAGGAAGGAAACAGTAAAACACTGTGTCTGGGACATGATGCTGTTGTTGCACACACAAACTCACAGTAACTGGGGTTGCCTGAACAAGATCAAGCTGGTCAACATTGTAGCATGGATGGAAGAGGGGGTGATAAGGCCCCACTCCTAACTGAGGAGCTAATCGCACTTGAAAGCTTCTGAGAAAGAGAACCATTCTTCCATGAGGAGGGAACACTCCTGGTAGTTGCCAGTGTTCAGGTGAGTGAGTTAATATAAGCTGTGAATGTATATTAATGGACTATACTTAGCTTCAAATTTAATAATGAATTTACATACATTAATGGAGAAACCTAAAACAGAAAAAAATAATAATAAGTGAAATAGAATGAGTGAGGGAGGAAGAGAAAGGAGAGGAGGGATGAAGAAGAGGAGGGAGGAGAAAGAGAGAGACAGGCAGACAAATAGACAGACAAACTGAGACTCAAAGTCAGGAGATTCTTTGAGGACCCCAACAGGTGTAATTTTAGAACAGTAAAATAAGCCAGGCAGCGGTGACACACAACTTTAATCCCAGTAATCTGGAGTCAGAGGCAGAAGGATGAAGATCTCGGAGTTCAAGTTCAGCCTGGTCTTCAGAGTAAGATCCAGGACAGCCAGGACTGCACAGAGAATTCTTGTCAAAAACAAACAAACAAAACAAAAACAAAAACAAAAAACCTCAACAACAACAAAATGTCACCAAGTGGTACATATGCCTTTAATTTCAGCACTCAGGAGGAAGAAGCAGGTGTATCTCTGAGTTTGAAGTTTCTAGATAAAGAAAAAAGAAAACTGGAAAAAAAAAAACCAAAGAGAGAATAACCAATGACTAAGAAGCATCAGCTAGCATTCAGAAACTTCACCACATATCCTGTTGGTATTAAAAGTAGGAACAGTCACAGCTCTCAAACCTCCAAATTGATGAGTGTGTGTGTGTGTGTATAAATATATATGTATGTATGTATGTATATATATATACAGGTTGTTGGAAAAAGACATTCTTCACCTTCCATTTTTGTTTATTTAAAAGATTTTTGATTTCAGTATTGGACAACAAACTCAGGGCCTTGAGTAGGTTAGCTAAGTGTGCTTACCACTAAGCTAAACCTTCAGCTACAAAGGGAAATGTTGAAAGCTAACTTTACCAGGTGAAACAAATTCCTCCCCAAGACTTCAGGTTCCAACATCTTCATCAGTAAATTGGGTGAAAACAAATTCATTTTGTCCCTCCAGAACTTATTTTACACATACCACACCCACACCTCTTACAGGAGCAGGGGATTCAGGGTATGCATGAACACGCGTGTTTGTGCCAGAACCCCAAGAGCTTGAGGCACAGGCTTCATGTTTGAAGTGGTAACAAATATTTACTATGAAAACACAGCCATCCTTTTAAAAACAATACACTATAAACATTAAATGGGTTTTGTTTGTTTTTGTTTAAGAAAGGGTTTCTCTCTATAGACTTGGCTGTTCTGGAACTCATTCTGTAGACCACACTGACCTCGAACTCAGAGATCGCCATGCCTCTACCTCCCATGTGCAGAAATTAGAGGCATGCACCACAACCCCTGGGCTACTTTAGCTTTGTTTTGTTTTGGGTTGTTTGAGACAGGGTTTATTGGAGTCGCCCTGGCTGTCATGGAACTTGCTCTGTATACCAGGCTGTCCTCAAACTCACAGAGCCTGCTTCTGTCTCTTGAGTGCTGAGATGGGTTTTACTATTTTAAAATATTTATATTCCTTTTTAATTAGATCTTTTGGAACTTCTCACAGAATCTACTGATTTGATGCTCTTTTTTCCACTATTATTTTATCTAATTTTGGTCCTGGGGTCAAGGGCATGAGTCATCACACCAGGATAAACATTAAACTTTTTATGCTAGGCAACAGTATTCTGCTATTGTTAATTTCCTGACTTTGATATAGTGTGGTTCTGAAAACTAGTATTTTTATTTTTAGAACATAAACCCTTAATTATGGTAAAGATTACAGGATAATTTGCAGGGGTCTCTGTTACAAAATGTCATAAAGTAAGTGGTTTAAAAATGACACAAATTCAGTCAGTCAACAACAAATGTGTTGACCAGTAGCATGCTTGCTTAGTATATACAGAGTTCTGGGGTTTATCCCTAGCAACACAGAAAATCAGATGTGGTCATGCACACCTGCTGCTGGAGGCCAGCCCTGGAGGGGTTTTCTTCTTTCTTGTCAGTTCTTCTTGAGGCAGTGGAGGGGGAAGAGAGTAGGCTGAGGGTAAGACTTTGTCTTACAAGAAATTTAGGGTTGCTGTATAATAAAAAGTTTACCTATCTAAGTCTAAGTTACTATGCATTGTAGTTGGCCTTCCTTCTGTGATCCTCTGAGGTCACAAACTGCAGTTTCTGGCACTTAGCACCTCATCCTAAAACAGCAGGAGATTAAGTAAAGGATTAATTGCTAGAGTCTTTTCCCTATTCTCCAGATGCCACTTGCTTTTGAGATAGGAGGATGTTTGGAGCAATAAACTTCTATTGAACCAGCAGAAGAGAATAACACTCACAGAAGGAAAAACTTTTACATAAGTGAACATGCATAATCTAACATAAATTCATATTCAGTTTCATTCATGCTCATTTATACATTTTCATTCAAACTCTGTTGGGCCCAGCTTGCATGCATTCTCACAATTACATACTTACACACACACATGCATACATTCTCACAATTACATACTTACACATCCATACTTACATATGCATGTGGAGCAAAAGACCAAGCACCAATGTAGAAAGAACTCTCATTCTGGACAAAAAAGGAGCTCCAATCTTTATTACATAGTGAAAGAAAAGGCTTCTACCCTTTCAATGCTAAATGAAGTAAACCCATGTTTGTAAGAAAAAAAAAAAAAGCTTTGTTTCTTTTAATAAGACTAAGCCTGCCTTGTCCTTACCATGGAACCTGTTCTGTCCTATGGTAAGGAGACGCCTGCCTGTTCCTTCTGTTCTCTGCGGCATCTTCTTTTTTCCTCTTACCCTCTGCATTCTGCATATTGCTCTCTTAGTATTTTATGTTACCTATAGTTTCTAAGTTATTCCACTCTACATTCTCCTTCTAATCTAAAAAGTGTTCTGTCTAAAAACTTCTCTTCAATTCAGTTCCTCTCTCAGCTCAGTTCTTTTCACCTCCATTCCTCTCACCTCAGTCCCTCAGTTCTAACTCCTCTCTTTGTCCTCAGTCCTTAAACATTTTTCAGAATACATGATCACATTTCACAAAGTTCATCACAAGTTCACACAGAAAATCAAATCATAAATTGAAATAGAAGTTTACAACAGATGTTTACATGCATATCCACTAGGAGTAATTATCTAGCTCAACATCCATCACCTGTCTCAGCTCCACAGGTTCACTGAAGGTTTAAAACCATAACTAAGTTATTAGCGAAGTTTTATATAGATAAACCCAGCCAATATTTTATCTTCTGTCCTAGCACCTATAATAAATCATTAGTTCCCTTTTTATAACCTTTGGTTAATTGTTTTACAACCTCTTGGAATGTGCTCTGAGTGGGAGAAAGTCTGGTTACTATCTAAGAGCAATTAACTGGTGACACTTGGAAGACTGGCAGAGTTCTCATCCAGTTTTGACTATCAGAAAAGGACCCAATAGCAGTCCTACTATTAATGAGCTTAATAATCACTGATATAATTTTAGGAATTCTTATAGGATCATCATAAAGACTTAAGTCATTTATTTATCTACCCACTCCAAAGGGGTGTGTTATTACTTAGTGATTATTATATATGTTTAAAATAACAGGAAAGCATATTAATAGCAGGAATCTTTTCTAAAATGAATCCCTTACAGCCTTGATTAATAAGGGCACACCTGCCACAGATTATATAATAATCTGAAGCAGGCCATTTAGCTTGTCCCATTATGGCTCCTGACAACCTGCAATACTAGAATCTGGGTGGTGAAGGCAGGTGGATTACTAGTTTAAGGTCATCTGTGTAAACAGTGATTTTTCAGCAAGCCCACATTGAGACTCTGCTTCAAAAACCCAACCAACTTCAATAACATCAAAATCATTAAGAATTGTATTGCCTCCCCCTTTCCAGGCAGGGGTCACCAGCTTTACCCTCCCTCCCTCAGAGAAGCCCTGACCTTCCCCTTCTGAGCCCCTGCTTTGCTGAAAATCTTGGTCGTCTTTCCCTTGCAACTACTTAACTCCAGTATCTGTCTTGGTTGCCACATTACATTTTCCTGGTGTTCCAGTCTCTACATGGTCACCCTTAGAAAGATTAATTGAATCTACAATCTCTTTTTGCCACCTTTGGGTATTCGAGGTCAGGACTTTGACATATTTGTTTCAATCAGGGTCTACAACTCTACACTCCAGCCAACTGTAAAGACAGTTTTTAATAATATCTAAGCAACCTTGCCCATCACAAGTTCACACAGAAAATCAAATCATAAATTGAAATAGAAGTTTACAACAGATGTTTACATGCATATCCATCAGGAGTAATAATCTAGCTCAACACCCATCACCTGTTTCAGCTCCACAGCTTCACCAAATAGCCAAGGGGAAAAATAATGTGAGTCTTTAAAGGATGAACTCAGGTGAAGGGCTTAGACCCAAATACTGGGTGTGTCCATACATGTCTGCTTCTCTGTGTGTTATTTCTCAGCCTCACACCCATGAATATAAACATAAATATATAAATATATCTCTACCCTCTACAGTCTCAGATATCCAACCCTCACGATGCCTACACGTTATTTTCTTTTTGTATCTGGGAGGCCTCTGGAGTATCTGCTCCTCTGAAGTCTCTAGCCCACCTAACAATCTCTTGTGGTCAGTTTACTTACTTCAAAGTCGGAAAAAGCCAGATACAGCCGGAAGGATTGTCTATAGATCCAACTGGAGCAAGTATTGGAGGATTTTGACAATTAATGATTTTTTTCTCCTTTAAAAAAAAAAAGGTAAAATAGTTAAAGTACTGCTACAAGTCTTGGCTACCCTGCTAAAGTAAATCCAAATAACCATAACAGAGAATACAAACTGGTCCTGGTGGGTCTAGATGTGAGGGAGGAAAGGGGTAAGACAAAAGAAGGGCACACACCTACTCAAATAACAAAGCAAATAAAAGCATACAAGAGAAAAGAAGCAGAAGACAAAATTTGCTGACTCATTGCCCAAGGGCTTCCAGGTCAGTCCTTAATATATGGCAACTGGGACTGGGTAGAAAAAGTCTATGGTGCTATGTGATTGGCCAATGCGCCATTCCCTCTCATTGGTTGGGAGGGGGTGAGAAGGAGATTGGTGAAAGAAAGGAAGGATATGATTGATGTTGGAGATTGGTGTGTGAATCTCAGTCCTCAAGTCCTGGTATTCTACAGATTGTTGATGTTGCAGTGAATCTGGATATAGGCTTCCTGAGGAACTCCAGATAAGGGATCTCCAAGGCTTCTGATTGTACGAATGCATCCCTTCATTCTCCTTGCGTGTGGTTATTATTGTATGTATGCCATCACTATCTCACATTCAATAAGAGTGTATAAATGAGGTTAGAGGCAGCCTCTCTGTCTTTGTCCCCACAACCCCCATGTAGTCCAGGCTGGCACTGAACTCAGGCTTGTCATGTATCTGCCTCTTGAGTGCCAGGACTACAGGTGTGTATAACCCTTGTGGCTAAATTTCAAGTTCTAACTATAAATACCAAGGCTATATTCCCTTCCCT
Source organism: Mus spretus (assembly GCA_921997135.2). Classification (NCBI taxonomy): domain Eukaryota; kingdom Metazoa; phylum Chordata; class Mammalia; order Rodentia; family Muridae; genus Mus; species Mus spretus. Next base: position 67,479 of record CAKLHJ020000002.1, on the reverse strand, counting down.
GGCTTAAGCTACCCGATGTTAACTGCTGTTTGAAAAGATTAAGTGTGGAAAGAGCCAGCAGTGAGAAGACTAAGCTGGTTGTACTTGACATCAAGCCTTGAAGACCTGAGTTCATGGTGGAAGGAAAAATTTACTCCTGCAAGTTGTCCTGTAATTCATTCACTCATGTACACACAATATATAGATGGATAAATAAATGTAATAAATATCTTAAAAGTTAAGTGATAAATCCCAAAAATAAAGAACTCAATATTATTAAATAACTTTTACTGTGTATAATTAATGTTACTCTATTTTATTATGTTATTAATTATATTTTAAGTTATCTTATAAGTTATTTATAATTTGCTATGCCTAATATATAGATTAAACTTCTGTAGGTGAATATATGGAAAAAATGTACAGGAATCTAACAAGGATCTATTCTTAGTCTCACACATCACCTGGACAGCTTCAAATGGACTTAGATGGTCAATGTAAATGCACGGTAAATTTTATATATATATATAATATACATATTGGGAAGATGGTCAGGTTTATATATCAATTTTGTATTGATCAAACCGGTCTTATGTATTTTGTTTTGCTAATCATGACTGGATGCATGTGGAACTCAAGCAGGGTCCTTGAGCATGTCACACAACTGCTCCATCACTGAACTAGAACTCCACCCTGTCCACTGTCCAGTGTGCTCTAGCGTTTTCATTGTAGTGCCACACTTCCAGCCAACCCCCTACCCCCCCACACCAAAAAAAAAAAAAGCTGCTGCTTCTGAACCCAAGAACCAGAGTTCTCTTGTTAAAGGAGAGAACTGACTCTCCTGAGTTGTCCTCTGACCTCCACTCATAGACATGGAGACGTGCACACACACACATATACACACACAGTTAAAAATCAAAGGTATCATCTTAAATGATCTTTCCTTTCATCATGAGTTTTTGCTGCTTCAGTTTTGGACTGCTTTATTGTTTTGTTTGGGTTTTTTTTCTAGTTTATAAAGTCCTGGGAATATATTTCCCCCCTTTGAGTCTACTGAGAGGACCATCATTTTTGTTTTGGGGTGCATGATGGGAAGAGTCACAGTCACCAATGGTACTCAGAACACTTGACTGATTTCAGGAGACAGCTGAAGGTGGGAACAGGTCCTCAGTGATGATTACAGATGCCAGGTGATTCTAGAATGTTGAATCCTGGGTTAAGGATCTAGACCAGTGTTCTCCACCTTCCTGAGGCTGCTGTCCTCTCATGCAGTTCTTCATGCTGTGGTGACCCCCAACCATAAGGTGATTTCCCTTTCTACTTCATAACAGCAATTTTCTATTTTTATGAATTGTAATCTGATAGACTGGATATCTGATACAGTGAAAAGTAGTTTGACCAACCACACACAAGGGGTCAAGACCTACAGGTCATTAGAAAGTCTGTCTATACCTCCTTCACCACTATAATCCACACATTGCACATGTATTTATTTACTTTTAGGGAAATTTATTTAATTTTTTATTTAATATATAAGAGAGAGTAATTTTCTGGAGTCAGTTTTCTCCTTCCATGTGTTGATCCCAGGAATTGAATTCAGGTCATCAGGCTTGATGGCAAGCACCTTTACCAAAGGAGCTAACTCGGTGGCCCTCCACAGCATTTGTGACATCTCTCAAGGTTCATTTACATGGAACCTTGGCAGGTGATGACATATCTTATTCCTTAGTAGTTTATGGCATCTCTAAGCTATGTGAAATTGAAATTGTGTGTGGAGAAGTTAATTGTCTTCTGTGCCCTCCAGATATCTTGCTGTGAAGTTCTTGTCTGGTGCCCTAGGAGCTCTGACATTATCAGCTGGGTGTGGACCACTTTTCAGTCAGGAGATGCTGTGAAGACCCACAATGAGCAAGATTTCTGGGGTGCCCAGTCTAGCTCACAAATGTACAGGTGTAACAGTGTTTCTATTGTTGTTGTTTTGTTGTTGTTGTTGTTGTTTATGTTCTCTGTGCACAGTTGCATTTGCCTTGGAGGCAGCACTAAACAGAATCAATAGGAAGTATCTAGATATTTAATCATATACAGCTTATAACAATTAAAGTAATAAGAGGCTATGATTTCAAAAGGTAGCAGAGGAAGGGGTATGCTAAATAGATTAAAGAGTAAAAAATGAAGGGATGCAATTATATTTTGATTTGAAAATAGTTAAGAAAATGAAAAGACAAAGAGGAAATTATTTGCAAATTAAGCATGGTTTTCAATTAAAAATTATATACAGATTAAATCAAGTATTCTCAAAACCTAATTTTAAAAAACTCACATTTAAAACTAAGTAAAAAATTTTTACCAAGGTGTGGTGGCATATACTTTTAATGCCAGACATTGGGAAGACAAGGAACACTGATCTCTTTGAGTCCAAGGCCAACCTAGTCTACATACCATGTTCTAGGCCAGCTAGGGTTACATAGTAAGACCTGGTCTCAAAAACATTTTTTGAACAGATACTTTATCAAAAAATATACACAGATATAAGTCAAGCATATGAAAACATACCCACCATCATTAGAAAAATGAAAACCACAGTGCCACTGATTTCTGTATCTATCACTATAGATAGAATACAAGAATCCCAGTAATGGGGTAGGGTTAATGACTAGGTGTTAAAAAGTTATTGCCAGCCAAGTGTGAAACCTCAGGACTCATGTAAAAGCTGAGCTTGGGAGCTCCGAGCTGTACTCTGAGTACTCCTACCCTGGTAATAATAGGAAAGACAAGAGAATTCCCAGAAGTTCATGGACCAGCTAACCTGGCAGTCACTGATGGAAGCAGGGACTTGAACCTGAGATTGTTTTTTTTATTTCCATGGGTTCAGTGTTCTCTCTCTCTCTCTCTCTCTCACTGATGCCTTGACTATTCCATGATATGGTAAAGAGAAAGTTTTTTTCTGTAACTATGAGAAAACAGCCAGAGACATCTGGAATATTCCAGAACTTAGAGAGAAAGAAGAAAATTGGACATGACCAACATGACCATGAGAGAAGCAGAAGCAGAGAGATAAAAGAACATAGAAGAAGAGTGCCAGAGAGCAGAGAGAGAGAGGGAAGAGGGAGAGTGGGAAAGGGCATACTTGAAAGAGCAGGTTTAGCCGGGCAGGGGTGGCGCACGCCTTTAATCCCAGCACTCGGGAGGCAGAGGCAGGCGGATTTCTGAGTTTGAGACCAGCCTGGTCTACAGAGTGAGTTCCAGGACAGCCAGGGCTACACAGAGAAACCCTGGCTCGAAAAAACAATAAATAAATAAATAAATAAATAAATAAATAAATAAATAAATAAATAAGCAGGTTTATATGGAGGATGAGTAGCTGGAGAGACCATGCACTTGGGTATGCTAACAAGCACCATTGATGGCCATTTGTCTCTGGTGCATTTAGGAATTTGGAAAAATGGAGTTTCCTTTGGACCTGACATATCTGTCTCTCTGTCTCTGTCTCTGTCTTGTCTCTCTCTTTTTTTAACTAACTAAAACTTTTTGAGGATTCCTGATATCTATGAGTGTGTGGAGAGTTTGTAATCTATATAGTCAACTATAATCTATATAGAGTTCATAGCCTCTTAAAAATCAAGCATATTTCTACCCACAAGATCGAGCAGTTCCATTTCTAAGTATTTAGAGAGAAATGAAAGCATGTGCTGTCATGAAGACTGGTATACAGTGATGGATGACCAGCTTTAGTAGCGGTTCACTAAAACTGTAAAGCAGATGTCTATACTCTGAAGTAGTCACACAACGGAAAATTCCTGAGCAATAAAACAATTTTTTAAAGGGAATGGTTAGTATATATACCACATATATGTTGAAAGAATTTTAAAATAATTACACTGAGAAAAAAGAATGTCTCCTATATGAGTCTATTTAAATAAAAATGTTTGAGTGCAAAAAAAGGAATACAAAGGAAAACAGTTAAACAAATGAAACAAACGCAATCTGAAAACTTTCTGATATTATGAATAATTTCAGTCAAATGATTATCAAACTGGGAACCCTGAATAGGAAAACAATAACATTCTAACCCTCTCCTATCCAAGCTAATACATTCCAAAGTGAACGAGAAAAATCTTGAAAGTCATTTAGGAAAATGACATGATGTTTACAAAAGATCAGAATTCTTAAAATGGATAATATTGACATTGAGTACTGGAATTTTTTTTTTCATTTTCATTTAGTTGTAGTGAGTAAAAATATCGAAAGTAAAAAATTTGAAATCCCCAAATGATACTGGCAAAAGGCATCATGGCTTTAGAAGTGTGACATAATGTCTTCAAATGAAATTTAACTCTGTCCTTTAATTTTGTAATTCTTACTTTTTTTTATTTGTTTTGGTTTTTGGTTTTGTTTTGTTTTTTGAGATAGGGTTTCTCTATATAGTTCTGTCTGTCCTGGAACTCACTCTGTAGACCAGGCTGGCCTCGAACTCAGAAATCCGCCAGCCTTTGCCTCCCAAGTGCTGGGATTAAAGGCGAGTGCCACCACTGCCCAGCAATTCTTACATTTTTTAAATGATTAACGAATTAGTTAATTAGTTAATTAATTGTTTTAGGTGCATTGGTGGTTTGCATACATGTACATCTATGACAGGGCATCTGGTCACCCAGAACTGGAGTTACAGACAGTTGTGAGCTGCCCTCAGTGTGCTGGGAATTGAACCCAGGTTTTCTGGAAGAGCAGCCAGTGCTCTTAACTGCTGCCCCATCTCTCCAGCCCCCTAATTCTTTGATGTATATACAATTTCTTGCCATACTCCTTTGCAATCTCTGTCTTCATTTCTTTATACAATTTCCATATTTTCCCTTCATTTCAGTTTAGCTAGATTTATAACATTGATCTTTTAAAATATTTTGGGTTTATGTTTGTTCATTTCCTATTTTATTTAATTAAAAATTGTTCCAAGAAAATCTCTCATGTGGCTCCAATTGATGTTGATGCATAGCTAAAGATGACTTTGAACTTCTGATTAGCCTCCCTCTCATTAAGTGCTGGAATTGCAGATGATGTACACCACTCCCCCTCGTTTATGCAACACTTGGGACTTGAACTCAGGACATCTTGCATACTGGGGAAGCACTCTACTGAGCTGTACCCCAATTGCTCAGTTTTTATTTTACTTACTCACTATTAACATTTCTTTCTTTCTATTTGTTTATTTAGTCATGTATATTCTTTGATTATTAAAATAATTTTCATTTTGTACATCCATTGCACATGGCTGTGTTACTAAGGGACACTTGCATGAAGCATATAGCACATTAAACATATCCTCTCTCACACTGTGGTACACTCTCCTTTATTGTCTCTCCCCTAATTTTTTAAGTGTCTTTCAAAACACTTGAGTTTTTAAAATTTATCTGCTTTGATGTTTTCCCTGCCTATATATATTTGTGCACCACTTGCATGCGTTTTCTGCAGAGACCAGGAAAGGGCAACTGATCTCCTGAGATTGGTGATACATATGGTTGTGAGCTCTCATATGGTAAAACATTTATATGTAAGTAATAAAGTAATGTTTGCAATGACACACACAAACAAACAAATATGCATTCTATCTTCTCTTTGCTTAGTGTTTTGGGTAATATATGCCCAGGGGACTTTCTTTTCTTGTCCAGGTTGTTTCATACTCTGTATGGTCCTTTTACTGACAAGGCTCTCATTTAGGTTAAAGATATTTTCTTCTATAGCTTTGTTGATAGTATTTTGACCTGAGTGTCTTCTCCTCCATCCTCTATACTTTATTATCCTTGTATTTGTTCTTTTTGTAGTAATATCCTATATTTCTTGGATGTTTTGTTCCTGGATTTTCTTTATTTCTTTTTTCTTTTCTTTCCATTTTTCCTTCTATTTCAACCATTTTTTCTTGTGGACCTAACATTTTCAGATTTATGTATCTATTTCTTCTATCGTTTCTTCAATGCCTGAGATTCTCTATTACATCTTTTGTATTTTGTTGTTAAGATCTGCCTCTGAGGGTCCTATATGAGTTCTTAAATATTTCATTGTCCAGAAGTGTGTGTAGCAAGTTCAAGACTGTGGGCTAAATTGATTGAGCCACTTTATATCACTATTTATAATGCTCTGAGAAGAAGTATTTTTCTTTCACATTTTAAACCATCATTAATATAATATGTAGTAAATAAAATTAGTAACATCTCTGCTCCCTCCACTGTAAAGGAGGCATGCTGACCATCAGGAATGGAGTGCTACAGATATGTCTGGTATAAATATTTGCGGGAACTGGGATCCAGGAGGTTAAGAGGGAAGTAGAGTCACAAATCTGGGAAAAGACCGTGGAGACCTGCATTGAGTAGCAGATGTATTGGGCAGCAGCATTTTTGTGCGACCTACTCTATAGTGGGGAATACATATGATGTCTAGAGAAACTAGTCATCCCACTGGCATTATAAGGAGGTGCCAGGCTGCCACCAAGAGAGGAGACTTCTTTAAAAATTGAGAAAGTAGCTGCTGCTCTGTTTCAGGCTCATTTTGAGGTTCCATTAGTCTGATAAGATCTTTTTTCTTTCCTTTTTTTTTAACTAGGTACTTATTTCATTTACATTTCCAATGCTATCCCAAAAGTCCTCCACACGCTCCCCCACCCACTCCTCCACGCACCCACTCCCACTTCTTGGCCCTGGCATTCCCTGTACTGAGGCATATAAAGTTTGCACGACCAATGGGCCTCTCTTTCCAGTGATGGCCGACTAGGCCATCTTCTGATACATATGCAGCTAGAGTCAAGAGCTCCGGAGGGTACTGGTTAGTTCATACTGTTGTTCCACCTATAGGGTTGCAGATCCCTTTAGCTCCTTGGGTACTTTCTCTAGCTCCTCCATTGGGGGCCCTGTGATCCATCCAATAGCTGACTGTGAGCATCTACTTCTGTGTTTGCTAGGCCCCGGCATAGTCTCACAAAAGACAGCTATATCTGGGTCTTTTCAGCAAAATCTTGCTAGTGTATGCAATGGTGTCAGCATCTGGAAGCTGATTATGGGATGGATCCCCGAATAAGGCAGTCTCTAGATGGTCCATCCTTTTGTCTCAGCTCAAAACTTTGTCTCTGTAACTCCTTCCATGGGTGTTTTGTTCCCAATTCTAAGGGGCAAAGTGTCCACCCTTTGGTCTTCATTCTTCTTTAGTTTCATGTGTATAGGAAATTGTATCTTATATCTTGGGTATCCTAAGTTTCTGGGCTAATATCCACTTATCAGTGAGTACATATTGTGTGAGTTCTTTTGTGATTGGGTTACCTCGCTCAGGATGATGTCATCCAGGTCCATCCAATTGGATAGGAATTTCATAAATTCATTCTTTTTAATAGCTGAGTAGTACTCCATTGTGTAAATGTACCACATTTTCTGTATCCATTCCTCTGCTGAGGGACATTTAGGTTCTTTCCAGGTTCTGGCTATTATAAATAAGGCTGCTATGAACATAGTGGAGCATGTGTCCTTCTTACCAGTTGGAACATCTTCTAGATATATGCCCAGGTATTGCGGGATCCTCCAGTAGTACTATGTCCAATTTTCTGAGGAACCGCCAGACTGATTTCCAGAGTGGTTGTACAAGCTTGCAATCCCACCAACAATGGAGGAGTGTTCCTCTTTCTCCACATCCTCGCCAGCATCTGCTGTCACCTGAATTTTTGATCTTAGCCATTCTGACTGGTGTGAAGTGGAATCTCAGGGTTGTTTTGATTTGCATTTCCCTGATTAGGGATGTTGAACATTTTTTCAGGTGCTTCTCAGCCATTCGGTATTCTTCAGGTGAGAATTCTTTGTTTAGCTCTGAGCCCAATTTTTTAATGGGGTTATTTGATTTTCTGGAGTCCACCTTCTTGAGTTCTTTTTATATATTGGATATTAGTCCCCTATCTGATTTAGGATAGGTAAAGATCCTTTCCCAATCTGTTGGTGACCTTTTTGTCTTATTGACAGTGTCTTTTGCCTTTCAGAAGCTTTGCAATTTTATGAGGTCCCATTTATCGATTCTCGATCTTACAGCACAAGCCATTGCTGTTCTATTCAGGAATTTTCCCCCTGTACCCATATCTTTGAGGCTTTTCCCTACTTTCTCCTCTATAAGTTTCAGTGTCTCTGGTTTTATGTGGAGTTCCTTAATCCACTTAGATTTGACCTTAGTACAAGGAGATAGGAATGGATTAATTCGCATTCTTCTACATGATAACTGCCAGTTGTGCCAGCACCATTTGTTGAAAATGCTGTCTTTTTTCCACTAGATGGTTTTTGCTCCCTTGTCAAAGATCAAGTGACCATAAGTGTGTGGGTTCATCTCTGGGTCTTCAATTCTATTCCATTGGTCTACTTGTCTGTCTCTATACCAGTACCATACAGTTTTATCACAATTGCTCTGTAGTACAGCTTTAGGTCAGGCATGGTGATTCCACCGGAGGTTTTTTTTATCCTTGAGCAGAGTTTTTGCTATCCCAGGTTTTTTGTTATTCCAGATGAATTTGCAGATTGCCCTTTCTAATTCATTGAAGAATTGAGTTGGAATTTTGATGGGGATTGCATTGAATCTGTAGATTGCTTTTGGCAAGATAACCATTTTTACTATATTGATCCTTCCAATCCATGAGCATGGGAGATCTTTCCATCTTCTGAGATCTTCTTTAATTTCTTTCTTCAGAGACTTGAAATTCTTATCATACACATCTTTCACTTCCTTTGTTAGAGTCAATCATCCATCCTGACCAAGTAGGTTTCATCCCAGGGATGCAGGGATGGTTCAGTATACAGAAATCCATCAACATAATCCAGTATATAAACAAACTCAAAGACAAAAACCACATGATCATCTCATTAGATGAGGAAAAAGCATTTGACAAAATCCAACTCCCATTCATGATAAAAAGTCTTGGAAAGATCAGGAATTCAAGGCCCATACCTAAACATGATAAAAGCAATCTACAGCAAACCAGTAGCCAACATCAAAGAAAATGGTAAGAAGCTGGAAGCAATCTCACTAAAATCAGGGACTAGAAATGGGCTGCCCACTTTCTCCCTACCTATTCAACATTGTATTTTAAGTCCTAGCCAGAGCAGTTCGACAACAAAAGGAGATCAAGGGGATACAAATTGGAAAGGAAGAAGTCAAAATATCACTTTTTGCAGATGATATGATAGTATACATAAGTGACCCTAAAAATTCCACCAGAGCACAGCAGCAGCAGTAGCCATCTTGTTCCGGGACCCGCCGAACTTAGGAAATTAGTCTGAACAGGTGAGAGGGTGTGCCAAAGAACCGGACAGCTTCTGTGACAGGCAGAAGCACAGAGCCGCTGAGGCAGCACCCTTTGCGGGCCGCAGACAGCCGGCCACCGTCCGGACCGGAGGACAGGTGTCCGCCTGGCTTGGGAGGCGGCCTCAGCCTCAGGAGCAGCGGTCGCCATCTTGGTTCCGGGACTCCAAGGAACTTAGGAATTTAGTCTGCTCAGGTGAGAGTCTGCACCACAGAAGGTGACAGCTTCTGGGAACTGCCAAAGCAACACAGCTTCTGAGAAAGGTCCTGTTTTGGGCCTTCTTCTTCGGCCAGGAGGAGGTCCAAATACAAGATATCTGCGCACCTTCCCTGTAAGAGAGCTTGCCAGCAGAGAGTGCTCTGAGCACTGAAACTCAGAGGAGAGAATCTGTCTCCCAGGTCTGCTGATAGACGGTAACAGAATCACCAGAAGAACAATCTCTAAACAGAGTCAACTATAACTACTAACTCCAGAGATTACCAGATGGCGAAAGGTAAACGTAGGAATTTACTAACAGGAACCAAGACCACTCACCATCATCAGAACCCAGCACACCCACTTCGCCCAGTCCAGGTAATCCCAACACACCTGAGAACCTAGACCTAGGTTTAAAAGCATATCTCATGATGATGGTAGAGGACATCAAGAAGGACTTTAATAAATCACTTAAAGAAATACAGGAGAACACTGCTAAAGAGTTACAAGTCCTTAAAGAAAAACAGGAAAACACAATCAAACAGGTAGAAGTCCTTACAGAAAAAGAGGAAAAAACATACAAACAGGTGATGGAAATGAACAAAACCATACTAGACCTAAAAAGGGAAGTAGACACAATAAAGAAAACTCAAAGTGAGGCAACACTGGAGATAGAAACCCTAGGAAAGAAATCTGGAACCATAGATTTGAGCATCAGCAACAGAATACAAGAAATGGAAGAGAGAATCTCAGGTGCAGAAGATTCCATAGAGAACATCGGCACAACAATCAAAGAAAATGGAAAATGCAAAAAGATCCTAACTCAAAACATCCAGGAAATCCAGGACACAATAAGAAGACCAAACCTACGGATAATAGGAGTGGATGAGAATGAAGATTTTCAACTCAAAGGTCCAGCAAACATCTTCAACAAAATTATTGAAGAAAACTTTCCAAATTTAAAGAATGAGATGCCTATGAACATACAAGAAGCCTACAGAACTCCAAATAGACTGGACCAGAAAATAAATTCCTCCCGACACATAATAATCAGAACAACAAATGCACTAAATAAAGATAGAATACTAAAAGCAGTAAGGGAAAAAGGTCAAGTAACATATAAAGGCAAGCCTATCAGAATTACACCAGATTTTTCACCAGAGACTATGAAAGCCAGAAGAGCCTGGACAGATGTTATACAGACACTAAGAGAACACAAATTCCAGCCCAGGCTACTATACCCAGCCAAACTCTCAATTATCATAGATGGAGAAACCAAAGTATTCCACGACAAAACCAAATTCACACATTATCTCTCCACGAATCCAGCCCTTCAAAGGATAATAACAGAAAAAAACCAATACAAGAACGGGAACAACGCCCTAGAAAAAACAAGAAGATAATCCCTCAACAAACCTAAAAGAAGACAGCCACAAGAACAGAATGCCAACTTAACAACAAAAATAACAGGAAGCAACAATTACTTTTCCTTAATATCTCTTAACATCAATGGTCTCAACTCCCCAATAAAAAGACATAGACTAAAAAACTGGCTACACAAACAAGACCCAACATTTTGCTGCTTACAGGAAACTCATCTCAGAGAAAAAGATAGACACTACCTCAGAATGAAAGGCTGGAAAACAATTTTCCAAGCAAATGGCAGTAGAGAAATATTTTTCCTTTTCCCCATATATTAGTAGAGAGTATAATGATACTTTTGCTGGATATGATTTTAGTACTATGGACCCCCTCCGAACTAATACTAACCCTTTTGATCAGTGGTTGCTTTGTGGGGTTAATGGAAGCTGTACTGATCTCGCCCCCATGGCAATGATTGGAGGAGGTTCTAGTGAGAAAGGAGAATTGACCTTTGATTGGAAAGGTACCTTGAAGACCGGTCGGTCTGATAAGCAGAGTCCAAATTCTTTTAAATGGACCACCTCCAATGTTAGATATAAAAAACAGAAAGAGGTAAATTTTACCGCCACCCCAGTATGTGTATGGCCCCCGTTTTTATGGGTGGTAAGTAAAACAAGCTTGAATCAGAATCAGGTAGAGATAGATTGCTCACAAGAAAAATGTTTTTATGCCCTATGCTGGGATGCCAATAAATATCCTTTTGCTTTGGTTACTCGCATGCCTAGATTTGTTCCTGTTCCTGTAGATGCCCCTAATAGCTTGACTTTGTTTCGAGGGAAAAGAGATTTTAGTATTTCTGCTATCATAGTTGGACTAGTGGCCACAGTGTCGGTTGCAGCCTCTGTCACAGCCTCAGCACTTGCTCTATCTACTACTGTTCAAACAACACAAACTATTAACGAGCTTTCTATGATGGTCACAATGGCCTTAGATAAACAGGCCACAGCCAACTCACAGATACAAGGAGGGTTGATATTGATAAATCAACGCATCGACCTAGTCCAAGAGCAGGTGGATATTCTTTGGCAGTTGGCTCAATTGGGTTGTGAATACAAGATGCCTGGTCTTTGTGTTACTTCTGTTCAGTTTGAAAATTCTACAAGAGCAGCAAATTTGTCTAAAACTTTGTCTCGTTATATGTTACAGAATTGGACCATGGAATTTGAGCAAACGCTTCGAGAGTTGAGAGTTGCTATTCTACAAGTGAATTCTACGCATCTTGACCCTTCACTGACGAAGGGCTTCTCCACCTGGATTTCCTCTGCATTTTCCTACTTTAAGGAGTGGGTGAGGGTAGGCTTGTTTACTGTGATCCTATGTGGTGGAGCATTGCTTTTGCTCTGGATGGTCTGTAAACTTAAAGCCCAAACAAAAAGGGACAGGATGGCAATAACCCAAGCACTTGCAGCACTAGAACACGGTGCCTCCCCTGGTATATGGTTATCTATGCTAAAGCAATAGGTCGCTGGCCACTCAGCTCTTGCACCCCACGAGACTAGTCTCATTGCACGGGATAGAGTGAGTGTGCTTTAGCAGCCCGAGAGAGTTGCACGGCTAAGCACTGCAGTAGAAAGGCTCTGCGGCATAAAATGAGCCTATTCTAGGGAGACATGTCATCTTGTATGAAGGTTAAGTGTCCAAGTGTCCTTCCCCCAGGAAAACGACATGGGAGCAGACCAAGACCCCTCTGGGTGATGAGCCTGGGAGAAGATTTTGTGTAATGCCCCTATTTTGCACACTGGGGATTTGACCTCTATCTCCACTCTCAGTAATGAGTGGCCTATTGCTCTTAAATAAAAGAAAAGGGGGAGATGTGAGGAGCTGCCCTTGCAATCACTATTACAAGATGGCACTGATATCCGGTGTTCTAACTGGTAAACAAATACTCTGTGCATGTGCTTGGGTATTTTTCCATGCCTCGTGCCCTGCCTGTCCCGTGGCGTCATCTGGGCTAATGGTGAGCAGCTAATCAGGAATTGACACGTCTCCAACCGCTCTTTGTGGGTTATAAAAGGACTGAGTTTCCTGTATTCGAGGTCTTCCTGATAAGTAAGCAATAAAGCTTTGCCATAGAAGGATCTGGTTGTCTGAGTGTGTTTTGCTGGCGAAACATTACAAGGATAAGAGAAGTATCCACTGGTTTTACTTGTAGCTAACTTTATTATTCCCATTTGTTCCCTCATCATAATAATTCTCTATGCAACCTGGCTGGGGATTTCCGTTCTCTCTGTTGATATTGATGTACACTTAGAACAGGCCCATATCATAAATTGTACCTAGTTTACTGCACTTTACTCTCTCTTGGGATACCAGGTCTACCTTGCCTTAGTGACCTACACTGTGGCATTCTTGGCTAGGAATTTCCCTGACATATTCAATTAAGCCAATTTCTTGACTTTCAGCATGCTGGAGTTCTCACTGGCTGGGGTATATTCCTTAATGTCCACCATAACACCCAGGGTATGGATGTGGAGGTTGTTAAGGTGTTCAATATATTGGCATTTCACCCACACCTGAGAGGGTACATCTTTATCCCCATGTGCTTTGCAATTTTGTTAAGGCCAGAGTTAAATCTTCAAGATTTAAGGAAAAAATTCTCTCTGAACATATATACTGTGAATTGTAAATGAAAAATATAATATTGGTTTGGAAGCACCTATTAGCATTCAGTACATATCAAGATATATACATTAGATAGTATTTCTCAGTGTTTCTTTTAATGATTGTGTATAATGAAAAAAAACAAAGCAAAACAAAACATAAATAAATTCCTATACATTGTCTCATATTATCATCAACTGATTCACTGATTTTTCAAGGTCCTGCTTTTGGATATTATTGCACATTGGAAGTGTTCTTTTCCTACTCTAATCCAGAATAACAGTTTACGTGAGCTCAGATACCTTATTCTGGTATCTGTGCGAATGTTTGGCTTTCTTGTTAGAGTTCTAGATAAAACACAGAAAGTGTGCGGATGAATGAATGTTGCAAATGACATGCCAATATCTCCCCCTTTGCAGGAGGGAAGATAAGTGACACATTACTCATCCTAAGTATTAGAGGAGCAGAACTTAAGAGAGAGAAATATTTTAACTATCACATAGAATATTGCAGAGCATTGACAGAAATCTAGTAATTATATCATGTATTACTTTTACAGAGGAACTAATTGCAGTAGGCAGCCTCTGATTTATGAATTCACATACTTGCAAGAAAAGTTCCAAGGGATCAAGTGCCCTATATTCCAATTCTTGATTCAGAGTTTTACCTACATTTACATTCTCACATAACAACACACTCAAAAAAGCACACATACTTATAACTGAAATTACATAAAATTTTACTTGATTTTTACAAAGAAACAACATTGGTACACTGATTTTCTTTTGTCCCATTCATTGGATATACATTTTCTCACCTGCTATACCCTGAATATGGATTGTTCTCTATAAAACTCCCAGCTCCTCTCAACATAGCTTTTCATCTGGGTCCACTCCAATTACATCTTTCATTAGAAAGTAATCAGGAGTCTATTGGATATAAATTAAATTTATATTTAAAATATATTGTTTGTGTAAGGTGGATGTAATGAGGAATATCAGGGATTTATTGTTGTTTTCATTTCCCTAACAACTAAGGACTTTGAATGGTTAAGATCAAAATTCAAGTTATAGCACATACTGGTGAGGACTTGGAGAAAGAGGAACAGTCATCCATTGCTAGAGGGATTGCAAACTGGTACAAGGTCTCTGGAAATCAGTATGGAACTTCCTTAGAATATTGGAAATGGTTCTATCAGAAAGTCCAGCTATAACACTCTTGGGTGTATGCCCAAAAGATGATACATCATACCACAAGGACATGTGCTCCACTATGTTCATAGCATCTTTATTTGTAATAGCTAGAGGCTGGAAACAACAACCCAGATGTCCCTCAATCAAAGAATGGATAGAGAAAATGTGGTTCATTTACACAATGAAATACTATTCATCTATTGTAAATCATGAATTTTCAGGCAATTAGATGGAACATAAGAATATCAAACTGTGTGAGCTAACCCAGTCTCCCAAAAGACGTGCATGGTTTGTACTCACTGCTAAGTGGATATTTGCCAAAAAGTACAGAATACTCAAAATATACTCCACAGACCATAAAAGTTTAACACATAGGAAGGCCTAAGTGAGAATGCTTCAATCCCACTTAGAAGTGGGAACAAAATTGTCACAGAACATAGAGCAAGATGGGGGAGACAGATGGGAAACAGAACTACCTCAGATAGCTGTGGATGGAGGTGCTGGAGAGAAGTCCAGAGAATTAGAGAGAATGGAAATGTACAGCCTCTGGGGGAGTGATGTGGGTGGACCCTCTAGAAAGTACTAGAGATCTGAGAGATGAGAGACTCCCAGAACTCAATGGAGGTAACCTTAGCCAAATTACCCAAAAGTTGGGAAAGGAAACTCAAAGAGTCCATCTCCAGTAGATAGATATGGCCTCAAGTGGAGGAACAGGCTTATCAACCCAGAGTCAAAATTTCTGACTCAGAAATTTTCTGTCTAAAATAATTGCAGGGACAAAAATGGAGAAGAGACCAAAGCACAGTCCACTGACTGTCCCAACTTGTGATCTGTTTCATGGGGGTTCAGGGAGGGACCAAGGCCTGACACTATTACTGATGCTATCTTGGGCTTAAAAAGAGCATCCTATCACTGATGCCAGCAGTCTCAACCAAGGCAGTCCTCTGGGAACTCCCAAAGACTGAGATACCAACCAAGCAACATATATGGGCAAGGACCCCAGGCACATATATAGACGAATACTGCCTGGACTGGCTGCAGTGGGAGAAGATGTGACTAATCATGAGATACTTGAGGCTCCAGGGAAGGGAGATGCCTTATGTAAGGGCAGATGGGGAGGTTAGTGAGCACTCTAACAGAGGCAAGGGGGTGGAGGAATAGGATGAGGAAATTCTGGGAGGGGGAACTGGGGACTTGACCAATGGCTGGAATGTAAATTTTAAAAAATTAGAAAGAAAAAGACATTAAAGGAATAGACTGATGGCTTACCTGTTTAATAGTTCTTGCTTTTGAAGAAGATCTTAGTTTAGTTATAAATCCTACTGGCTTTTATAACTACACAACACTCTGTAACTGCCATTCCAATGTATCTTCTGCCCTCTTTTGGCCTCCATAGGCAGTGCATACATGTGGTGGACACACACGTGGGGACATCCAAAACGACTGCCACAGTTCAGGGTGGCATTTCAATAGAAATCACAATGGAGTAAAAGAGTCTGCCTCCATAATAGAGAGAATAGAATGCACATTCCCAAGTCATTTGACACAGTATACAAATAGAATAGAAAATCACAAGCATCAATATACTCAATTTATCCAATAAGTAGTTCTGCAAAAGTACTGAAAAAAAATATTTAAACTGACAAAGACATAATTCAACCAAAGTGTGAAACAAATTCTTATTCATAGTAACTAAGATAGTACAATGAACTCCATAGCAAAATTCTATTTTAAGCCAATGCAGTATCAATCATCTCCAAAATGCATCTAATGGTGCTGGGTAGATGGAGTTCAAGACCCCAATTCATTTCTAGTGGCAACAGAATTCAGTGTAGCCATTGTGGGCACAAATATAAGGTCCTTCAAAAATTACAAATTAAATCCAACACTCTATCTGTGTCACTCATTGTAATCTAACCAAGTTACATAAATTAGCCTACCAGACATACATCTGGGTTGTTGCGATGTAATCCAAATGCAATTTGAAGTAAATGGAAAATATAAGGTATATAGTAGCATAAGGACTAAAATTCTCACATAAATCACATTGAAATTCTCTCATTTCTTTGAGTAAAAACTATGAAATCATTCTCACTCATCTAAATGAGGTGTGAGCAAACATAAACTGAAGAAATGTTTCATCAAAAGACACAGATTGCCAGTGACCAAAAATCAGGCAAGAGATCAGCAGTATAACTCACTGAAAGTCTGCACGGGTACTGATATTGGATAGAAAGGGTGTTGAATTTGTACAGTTCCAGACATTACTGGAAGTGGCATAATTACAGGTTCTCCAGATGACAGAAATCACAGGAAATTTGAGGAGATTTGACAAACATGAGTAGCATACAATAGTATATGTAAAACAGAGAATGCTCAACTCCTGGCTCAATGTTGCATGTGAGACTGGCCTTCCCTAGACCAGACAATGAAAGACATAATGTCCCATGATTCAATTCAAAATCTGATGATACGGAACTTTTATGACCTTCTCAACTCTTATCTTACTATGGAAGTTCTGATGAAATCCACTATCCTGATTATCAATTGTGTCTTACAAATGGCTGCTGACATCTGGTTTGGCCCAAGCTGCTCAGGAGATTGTCCCTGAAGTGTATGCCATGGATACTGATGAAATCATGGCAGCTGGGGATGGTTAATGTGATCTTCACAACATGTTTTCAGAAATGTTTTGATCAAAAGTTTTCAGACCTCAGATGCAGAGCTTAAGGCCAGGTTTGTCCAGATGTATCCAGGGAGTATGGCACAGGATGAGAGGCACGGAACTATGGAATATAATTAAATGGATCTCCAGACAGCAATAACCTTTAAATAGACACATAGATGTAAGTGTGTGTATGTGATGTTTGCATAAGAAACGGATTTCACAACAACTCCATCTTAGATCCAACAGACATGAAGAAGCTGTGTGATTTCACTCCCTCCTTGCTCCTGAAGTTTTCTCTCATCTTGTGCAGTTTGACTGAACCTAGTTGGTTTTGGAGAATACAGAATAATGAAGATAATAATGGAGATTTGCGAGGTGACTGTGGTTTTGTTCTTCTCACACATGAGGGACCTATAGATGAAAAATTTTATAATTATGTTATCAATTTTAGGTAAGTCATTAAGTTTATTTCTTTCTTCAGTGTCATGAGTTAGAAATATGTATCTATGTACACAAACTTTGAGATTCAATCCTTTTCTTCTCAGTGCAGCATTAGCAACCACTAAAATTATATAACACATCACTCACTATTTTAATATTTTGAAATATGTCACTGTTTAATTTGGTTTTAATACATTGGGCTCCAATTCACATAGCTAATAGTAACAAGTGTACTGGAAGAGTTTGCTGGGACAGATGAACACATTTCATATGAAGAAAAGATCTCAGTGCTCAGATTTCACTTAAAGTATTGGGAAGAATTAGGAAGACTGAGGTGTTAGGAGAAATCTGATAACTTTTTTAGTAGATTGGCATAGTAACATTCCCATTAAAGGTAACATCAAACTGATATGTAAATGAGCCTAAAGAATTATAATCTATTTATGTGGTATATTTTATTATTTTATATTTTTATATGGATACATAAATTTAAAAGAAATGCATCTTAAAATAATTATCATGTTTAATAAACATTAACATTTGAAAATATTAAAAATATTCTACAATCATCATGAAAATATTATCACTGAAAGATGTTCTCAGTGTGTATGAAATCAGCATTTTTAAAATTAATTATTTTATTCATTTACATTCTAAAAATTGCCCCTATCCCAGTGCCCCCACCCAGAGCTCTTAACCCCACCCCCTCTTTTTGGTCTCTGAGAGGGTGCTCCCACCAACACTTCCACCACATTCCTACCCCTACAAATACTCCCATCCCCCTTTCCCCCATCCCCCCAGCATCCCTCTTCCCTAGCACATCAAGTCTCTACATGATTAGGCACATCCTCTCCCTCTAAGGCCAGAAAAGGCATTTCTTTGCTGCATATATGCCATGGGGACACCAACCAGCCCATGTATACTCTTTGTACTAAGGCTGGATGTCAATAATAATGAAATTATCATTTTCTTAGTGTTTGACTTCCAAGTTTTTCCTATTTTTATGTTTTAAAATTTTCTTACAGATTACAAAAAAATCTCTCATAGAAACATGGATAATTTTTTAAATATTTTTATTACCTATTTTCCTCAATTACATTTCCAATGCTATCCCAAAAGTCCCCCATACCCTCCCCCCCACTTCCCTACCCACCCATTCTCATTTTTTTTTTTTTTTTTTTGGCCCTGGCGTTCCCCTGTACTGGAGCATATACAGTTTGAGTGTCCAATGGGCCTCTCTTTCCAGTGATGGTCGACTAGGCCATCTTTTGATACATATGCAGCTAGAGTCAAGAGCTCCGGGGTACTGGTTAGTTCATAATGTTGTTCCACCTATAGGGTTGCAGATCCCTTTAGCTCCTTGGGTTCTTTCTCTAGCTCCTCCATTGGGGGCCTGTGATCCATCCATTAGCTGACTGTGAGCATCTACTTCTGTGTTTGCT
>CAKLHJ020000002.1:0-48205 GCA_921997135.2 Mus spretus | reverse complement strand
GTTGGCTAGTTTTGTGTCAACTTGACACAGTTGGGGTTATCACAGAGAAAGGAGCTTCAGTTGAGGAAATGCCTCCATGAGATCCAACTCTAAGACATTTTCTCAATTAGTGATCAAGGGGGAAAGGCCCCTTGTGGGTGGTGCCATCTCTGGACTGGTAGTCTTGGGTTCTATAAGAGAGCAGGCTGAGCAAGCCAGGAGAGGCAAGCCAGTAAAGAACATCCCTCCATGGCCTCTGCATCAGCTCCTGCTTCCTGACCTGCTTGAGTTCCAGTCCTGACTTCCTTGGTGATGAACAGCAGCATGGAAGTGTAAGCCGAATAAACCCTTTCCTCCCCAACTTGTTTCTTGGTCATGATGTTTGTGCAGGAATAGAAACCCTGACTAAGACGGGTAGTGTCTATCTTTTTCTCTGAGATGAGTTTCCTGTAAGCAGCAAAATGTTGGGTCTTGTTTGTGTAGCCAGTTTGTTAGTCTATGTCTTTTTATTGGGGAGTTGAGTCCATTGATATTAAGAGATATTAAGGAAAAGTAATTGTTGCTTCCTGTTATTTTTGTTGTTAAAGTTGGCATTCTGTTCTTGTGGCTGTCTTCTTTTAGTTTTGTTGAGGGATTATCTTCTTGTTTTTTCTAGGGCTTGGTTCCCGTCCTTGTATTGGTTTTTTTCTGTTATTATCCTTTGAAGGACTGGATTCGTGGAGAGATAATGGGTGAATTTAGTTTTGTTGTGGAATACTTTGGTTTCTCCATCTATGGTAATTGAGAGTTTGGCTGGGTATAGTATCCTGGGCTGGAATTTGTGTTCTCTTAGTGTCTGTATAACATCTGTCCAGGATCTTCTGGCTTTCATAGTCTCTGGTGAAAAATCTGGTGTAATTCTGATAGGCTTGCCTTTATATGTTACTTGACCTTTTTCCCTTACTGCTTTTAGTATTCTATCTTTATTTAGTGCATTTGTTGTTCTGATTATTATGTGTCGGGAGGAATTTCTTTTCTGGTCCAGTCTATTTGGAGTTCTGTAGGCTTCCTGTATGTTCATGGGCATCTCTTTCTTTAGATTTGGGAAGTTTTCTTCTATAATTTTGTTGAAGATATTTGCTGGTCCTTTGAGTTGAAAATCTTCATTCTCATCCACTCCTATTATCCGTAGGTTTGGTCTTCTCATTGTGTCCTGGATTTCCTGGATGTTTTGAGTTAGGATCTTTTTGCATTTTGTATTTTCTTTGATTGTTGTGCCAATGTTCTCTATGGAATCTTCTGCACCTGAGATTCTCTCTTCCATCTCTTGTATTCTGTTGCTGATGCTGGCATCTATGGTTCTAGATTTCTTTCCTAGGGTTTCTATCTCCAACGTTGCCTCACTTTGGGTTTTCTTTATTGTGTCTACTTCCCTTTTTAGGTCTAGTATGGTTTTGTTCATTTCCATCACCTGTTTGGATGTGTTTTCCTGTTTTTCTATAAGGACTTATAACTCTTTAGCAGTGTTCTCCTGTATTTCTTTAAGTGAGTTATTAAAGTCCTTGATGTCCTCTACCATCATCATGAGATGTGCTTTTAAATCTAGATCTATCTTTTCAGGTGTGTTGAGGTGCCCTGGACTGGGCGAAGTGGGCATGCTGGGTTCTGATGATGGTGAGTGGTCCTGGTTTCTGTTAGTAGGATTCTTACGTTTACCTTTCACCATCTGGCAATCTCTGGAGTTAGTTGTTATAGTTGTCTCTGTTTAGAGATTGTTCCTCTGGTGATTTTGTTACCCTCTATCAGCAGACCTGGAAGACTAGCTCTCTCCTCTGAATTTCAGTGGTCAGAGCAGTCTCTGCAGGCAAGCTCTCCTCTTTCAGGGAAGATGCACAGTTATCTGGTGTTTGGACCTCCTCCTGGCCGAAGATGAAGGCCCAAAACAGGATCTTTCCCAGAAGCTGTGTTGCTTTGGCCTGTCACAGAAGCCGTTGTTTCAGTAGTCCACACACTCACCTGTGTAGATTACTTTCCGTGGAGTCCCGAACCAAGGTGGCACCCGCAGAAGCTGAGGCAGAAGCCTCTCGGGCCGGGCGGACACCTGTGCTCTGACCTGGAAGGTGGCCGGTTGTCTGGAGCCGAAAATGGCACCACCTCAGAAGGTCTGTGGCTCTCGCCTGTCCCAGAAACTGCTGGTCTCTGTATCTCACACCCTCACCCATGCAACCTGCCCTCTGCGGAGTCTCGGAACCCCATGGATAATTTTTAAGTGATATTATATAATGGCTTTTTATGTATTTCTTTTTTGTTTTATGTTTGTTTGTTTGTTTTTGTTTTTCAAGACAGGGTTTCTCTGTATAGCTCTAGCTGTCCTGGAACTCACTTTGTAGACCAGGCTGGCCTCAAACTCAGAAATCTGCCTGCCTCTGCCTCCCAAGTGCTTTATGTATTTCCTAATGATTCTGTCTGCAATATTTTATTTTTGTTCATTATGTTTAATTTCCAAAGATAATTTTGTATGTATTGAAGCATAATTTAGTACTCAAACATTAGAATTAGGATCCCAAGTTATGGATATTATTCAATATGTGCTAATGATATTTTAGGATAGTAAATGATATGAATAGAAAAGTAGAATAAAATATTTTGATATCCCCGTATTTCCTTTAGACAGGAGCATTTCTGGGTCAAAAATTTGGAGGTGAGTGGGTGGCCCCATCCCTCAACCAGGGGCCTTGTCTAACCTCTGGATATAGTCTCTACAGGTTCTCTCTCCCCTTTGTTGGGAATTTCAGCTAATGTCATCCCCATTGGTCCTGGGAGCCTCAAAAAAGGGATAACATTTGAAATGTAAATGAATAAAATATCCAATAAGGAAAAATATCTTGATGTATTATTTAATTCTTAAAGTACTCAATATGATTATGATATTGCATAAGACAAATTTCAAATAATAAAACATTTGAAGTAGTTATGAGTTTCATATATAGTTCAAGGCATGTTTTTATGTTTCGGGGGAATTAGAACTTCAAGACTATTATACAGCAGTCTTACTCTCTAGGACTATAGTCTAGTTCATGCATGGCTTTCAGAGGGAAAACAAGCTCTTTATAGATTTTCACAAATATAAAATTTATCATATCAGAGTTACTTATATTTATTATCTGAAATTATATTCAACTGTAAAGATCTCCAATTTCCTGACCTTATTTTAAGAAAGCTAGCATTTACACAGAAATTTAGCATATCTTGTAGTACAAAATTTAGTATATTTGAATAGAAAATTTCATGTTTCGAGTAGGGTTAGTTTGAATATGCTTGGCCGAGGAAGTATTATGAGTTATAGCCTTGTTGGAGTAGATGCAGTCTGTTGAAGGAAGTGTGTCACTATGAGACTGGGAAATGAGACCCTCTTCCTATCCACATGAGAGCCACTCTTCTAGTGGCCTTCAGATGAAGATACAGAACTCTCAGTTCTTCCTATACCATGCATTCCTTGATGCTGCCATGCTCTCACCATGATGTTAATGGTCTGAACCTCTGAATCTGTAAGCTAGCCCCAACTAAATGTCCTTATAATTGTTGCCTTTCTTATGATGTCTGGTCACAGCAGTAAAACCCTAATGAATACAGAAGTTTGTACTAGGGACTATGGTATTGTGATGATAGGGCTGACCATGCTTTTCTTTGGAAGAGTGTGTATTTGGAAAGCAGCGGGATGCTTTAAGTGTGGCTTAATGGGCTATCCTAATTAGAATATGGAAGACTTTGTTGCTGAGAGTGATTTGAACAGAGGTTTCAGTAGAGTTCCAATATTTGGCCTAGAGACTGTTTCTGTGGTATACTGGTGAAGAATGTGACTGTTTTATGCCATTGTCTGAAGAGACGACCTGAGGCTAAGGTAAAGAGATTTATATTAGTTGCACTGACAAAGGACATCTCTAAAAAGCCCAGCAAAGTCTTTATCTTCTTGATTAGTCCCATAAAGAGCATTTTGTTCAAGCATATCAAGCTTAAAAAGAAAACTAATACAAAACATATCATTCATATAAAAATAAAGCGACTCTAGGACGTAAAACAGAGCAGAAATTCTGTGTTCAAGGAAATAAAGAGATTAAAGGAATAATGATCTCAGGGCAAGATCAACCCAGATGAACTTTTTGTTTGTATTTGCAATTGAACAAGGAATGGTTTGGACTTTTAACCTTACAATTCAGAAATAGAGGCCCCACATGTGATCCAAATTTTGAGGCTAGAAGAAACATGCTTTTGGTACAGATGCTGAGGAACAGTAAGCTACGAAAATCTTAGGTGCAGGTATGATACTACACAGATTTAATCCCAGGAAACAGAGCCAAGCAGATCTCTGAGTTCATGGCCAGCTTGGGAGAGAAAAAATTCTAGATGAAGAAAAGCTGAAGCCCAGATGTGGTAGTACATGCCTTTAGTTCCAGCATTCAGAAGACAGAGCCATGAAAATCTTTCTATTTAAGGTCAGTCTACAGGGCAAACTGTAGGAATGAGGAAGTTGGAAAACAGAAAGCTAGTAATATAATAAGGTGGCAACATGTTCCAGCCTCAGCAAGCAGCAGGACTTGGCAGCATCAGCCATGTGGCTCTGACTTGAGAGTGAAAAATAGAAGGAATGTCTGGGTCAATTGACACAGGTTAGCAGGAGCTAAGAGATTAGCAGTGATTAAGAAGAGACCAGCATTACTAAGGTGAAATCTTCTGGGAGGTGTTTTCTAAGACCACAAAGATGCTGTGTTCTAGAGATACCAAGGTTGTATCTTGTGTGTCAGTTGGACCTGGCAATGTGTAAGAATCACCCAAGTTGTACTCATTTTAAAGGTATGAAGTGACCATGGAGAGCAGCTGAGGCTTGGCACTGTGAGATGCCAGGGAAGGCCATTAGTGAAGGTGCAGCCTCAGTTGTAGTAGATGGCCCAGGAGTAAAGGGGTTATGCAAAAAAGGTGAGCTGTGGCACCATAAAGAGAGCATGTGGGAGGCTATTTGGTGGAGCCTGGTTGCCAGAAAAGTCCTCAGAGTATTGGAGATGCCTGTACCATGGGATAACCATCAAGAACAGCAGCAACAGTGAGATGGTGTCATCCAGAGTCTACAGTGGAAGAGAGAAGAGAGCTGGAGAAGTGACCCAAGGCCTTTGAAAGAGCTCAGAAGGTCATGTGTGAATCCCAGACATTGGAACAAAGGCCTTGAAGTTGAAGTTGACTTGGAGACCCCAAGATATTAAAGATGCCTGATTCCGTGGGATTAGAACTCAGCCTATTGTGCAGCTGTCTTACTCTCTAGAATTGTAAACTAGTTCATGGATGCCATTCAGAGATAAAACAGCTCTTTATGGATTTTCATGAATATAAAAATGATTATATCAGACTGACCTATTTGGGGGAAGTCTTAAGCTGTAGCCAATGCTAAAGATCTCTAATTTCCCAAGCTTATTTCAAAAAAGGTTGCATTTAGACAGAAATTTAGCATGTCCTCTAGTACAAATCATACTGCAATTGGACAGAAAATTTAATGTTTTACACATCCTCTTTAATCATCTCTATGCCTTGTTTTAGAATACCAGCAAGAAGATATGAATATTTTTTGGTAATGTTTTTTGCTACTGATGAGATCAACAAGAATCCTTATCTTTTACCCAACATGTCTTTTGTATTCTCCCTCATTGCTGGCATGTGTGAAGATACATTGGGATTTATTGATAAAAGGCATTCACCACAAAAATATGCTTCAAATTTTCTTAATTATAACTGTGGATTACGGAAAAGATGTGATGTAGTACTTACAGGACCATCACAGACAATATCTGTAAAACTGGCAATTAATTATAGGAGACCAAAGGTGAGAATATGTGATACTGGAGGAGTTAACAACCTTTTTATTCCATTCATAGGTGCTTAGGGAGAAAACTTGGTAAGCTTGTGTGTGTGTGTGTGTGTGTGTGTGTGTGTGTGTGTGTGCGCGCGCGCGCACGTGTTGTTGTTGTTATAAATATAAATGATTAAATTATCAGATTGGAAATGTACTGAACAAACACAAAAACTGTTTTCTAGAACATTCAGACTTGTAAGGAAAAGTCCAAAATCTAATAGGAAAATGTATATGATTTTCCTAGCATAATCCTAGCATCCTTAATAAGGGTTCTGAAAGATGAGTAGCATTACTTGTATATAAATCTAAATTCCTGACAGTCACATTCCTCATGTGGATGTTTGATCCTCTCATTTATATCTTTTAGGTTTTCTTTGGACCATTTAATCCTAACCTAAGTGACCATGACCAGTTCCCATATGTCTATCAGGTAGCAACAAAGGATACATATTTGTCCCATGGCATGGTCTCCTTGATGCTTCAATTCAGATGGAATTGGATAGGACTGGTCATCTCAGATGATGACCAGGGTATTCAGTTTCTATCAGACTTGAGAGAAGAAATGCAAAGACATGGAATCTGTTTAGCTTTTGTTAATATGATCCCAGAAACCATGCAGATATACATGACAAGGGCTAAGACATATGACGAACAAATTATGGAATCAACAGCAAAGGTTGTTGTCATTTATGGTGAAATGAACTCTACTCTAGAAATCAGCTTTAGAAGATGGCAAGATTTAGGTGCACAGAGAATCTGGATCACAACCTCACAATGGGATGTCATCATAAATAAAAAAGATTTCAGCCTTGATTTCTTCCATGGGACTGTCATTTTTGTACACCACAATGACAGGATTGCTAAATTTAGAAATTTTATGCAAACAATTAACACTAACAAATACCCAGTAGATATTTCTCATACTATACTAAAGTGGAACTATTTTAATTGTTCAATCTCTAAGAATAGCATTAGCAAAATGGATCATTTTACATTCAACAACACTTTGGAATGGTTAGCAAAGCACAAATTTGACATGGTGCTGAGTGAAGAAGGTTACAATTTGTATAATGCTGTGTATGCTGTGGCCCACACCTACCATGAGCTCATTCTTCAACACGTAGAGTCTCCAGAAATGGCAGAACCCAGAGGATTATTCTTTGACTGTCAGAAGGTACAATTTCTTACATTTCATTATGCTTAGATTTATCAATGTGTTCTTTTAAATGGCCCCTGAGAAACCAACATACATTTGTTAGAGATTATTCTTCTCTTAGTAGGAAGATTTCTACACTACAAAAATCCCTAAAGAATCCTTTCCATATATATATGGAATACTATATATATATATATATGAGAGAGAGAGAGAGAGAGAGAGAGTATTTATTACCCATAAGTTATATTGCATTTTCTTACATAGGATAACTTTAGTACAGCTTTGCATTCTAGAAGCCATTAGAAATATGGTATATTCTTACTTTACATTGCCTTAATTGATATGCTTATGTAATCATCTAATGATGCATCTCACTTAGGTGGCTTCCTTGCTGAAGGCCACAGTCTTTACTAATCCTGTTGATATATATATATATATATATATATATATATATATATATATATAATCATGCACAAGGATAACATTTACTAAGAGACAATATTTTTGTATCATTATCAGTGAGTTTCATGAAAATGTGTCTAAAGATTTTACCAAATGAGTTGAATATTTGTAATAGGAGCCAAGAGTGTTCTCATAAGAGGCTTAAATGAGGTCGAGATTAGAATAATTTCTCAAGAGCAATTTTCTCAAAACATGGTATATGTGCTGAGACTAATAGTTACTAATTTCAAGTAACATTTATAAAAACATAAATGATGAAGATTGCATATTTCATTAAGTTTATGCTTGTTTCATGTATGTATACTGTGTGTACATGAATGACACACTACCACTCTTAGTTTCCACAACTTACAAGTATTCAGACTTCCCACTCATTTTCACATACATGGCTACATTTTCAAAAGTTATTTTGACAAATATGTGGACACACACAGATACACAAAAGAACACCAATACATACAACAACATTCTATTTGATAAGCATTTATTGTAGCACTTTTTTTCATAGAACATTAATAGAAATTATATTAAGTATTAATTACCCATTGCATTTTACTACCTAGGATAACTTTAGTACAGCTGTGTATTCTAGAAGCCATTAGAAAAATTAGGTGACATTCTTATTTGACATTGTCTTAATTGATATTCATATGTAATCATCTAATGATGAATCTCACTTAGGTGGCTTCCTTGCTGAAGACCATGGTCTTTACTAATCCCCTTGGAGAACTGGTGAACATGAAGCATAGGGAAAATCAGTGTGCTGAGTATGATATTTACAAAATTTGGAATTTTCCACAAGGCCTTGGATTAAAAGTGAAACTAGGAAGTTATTTTCCTTGTTTCCCACATAGCCAACACATTCATATGTCTGAAGACTTCGAGTGGGCCACAGGAGGAATATCAGTGGGTATACCACAATTTACATCCTTTTCAGTATAACCTAAAATTTAAAATATGAGGGGCTGAAGTGATATCTCTGTCTTTAAGACCAGTTGCTGTTTTAAAAGGGACCCATCCTCAATTACCAGGATCAACATTTGATAACTCACAGCTTTCTATAAATCTTGGTCTCTGGATTCCATGTTCAATGGCACCCACACGCCTATTTAACCCACAACACAGAAACACATTTACAAAATATATACATACAAACAGTGAATTTATGTCATACTGTGTGAACATGTTTATTTCCTAAAGAAGTACAGCTTATACTAATTAACTGAATATTTGTCAAAAAGCTTCTATTTTAACCTTGGAAAAACTTTATTAATTCTATGAGGTTTACATAGCATGTGTTTTTCATAATCACCAAACAACTCTTCGATCTACCATGACTTCTCTCACCACTCAATTCAGTATCCTTATTTTTTTATTTATAAACAATGTGAGAAAAAGTGAAGCCACATAAATATCCCTTTTGGATTTAGTCAGTTTGAGAAAGAAATTTCTCAAATCACTACAACCCAGATGTTACACACATAATAAACATGAAGTAGTCAATATTGAGTGACTTTCAGGGCATTGCAGGCATATACAAAATGATAAAGTACCTGAAATTGATAAGTGATGCCTATTAGCACAGAAATATATATCCACATCTGTTGTGTCATATATGCACATATATGTAATTACACATGTTACACACACACACACACACACACACACACACACACATATATATACATATATTCCCAGGTTCCCTCCTCCATGTGTAGTGTAACATGCACTGCTGGATTCAGAAAAATTCATCAGAAAGAAACTGCAGACTGCTGTTTTGATTGTGCCCAGTGCCCAGAAAATGAGGTTTCCAATGAGACAGGTATATGTTTGCATGCAAAAAGAAATTTTCTGAATTTGAGTATCTTCCCTCTCAAAACTAGGAATGTGAGATGACCTAGATGGAAACTAAAGACCTAAAAGTTCTGTGTTTTAGAATTTAATTATTTGAATAGTATCAACATTTTTTCACCCTGCATATAACTTGCAATATCTTCTACAAACAACTATGTTCTCTGACAACATGTAGTTACTTATTTTATATTTTGCAGGAAACATTTAGGGAGACAAACATCTGTAAACACTTTTAAAACAAGAAAAATAGGTTTAATCTATGTATTTGTTTCATCTTTGTTGATTTTTTTTTTTACAAAGTAACTTCCCAACATGATCAGTCTACAATTTTTCCTTCTTACCATCCAACTTGGTCCTGACAAAGACCAGAAGCTCAGGGAAATAGATGTTCTTTAATGAAACATTTTTAAGAGCTTACATGGCATAAAGGAAGAAGCATTGCTGTCAAAGAATTAGAACATTAGTGAAGATTTCTAGAGTGCACCCAGAGATGGGACATTTATCAACAATCACATCTTAGCTAAGGAATGAGGATGCTTGTGATTATGCATAATCTTCATACCATTTAGGTTTGATTGTGTAGTTGTGAAGAAAAAGATCTTATCACAGTGAGGGTGACCTGCATAGGCCTATGAGGCATATAGCTTCATATTCTTTATGCAAACAGCATTTGCATGAGAAATTGGATGTTCTTGTGCCTATGCGAAGATACTGACAAAGGGCACAGCCCTCAAAGCCAACAAAATGTATGATGTATTTTATCAACTAGATTTGAGAACTAAGTCTGCACATTGCACAAGTATGTGAGCAGTCAACTTAAGGTTTGAGGTATTAAATAATCTGTTGATTCATATTACTATTCATAATGCACTGAAAAATAAAAAATTTTTCTTTCTTTTTGTTTAATAAGTATATTTTTCCTCCTGCATTCTCCATGGTGTTTTGTTCCATCACAATGCATAGGTTAACACAGAGAACCCTTAAGTCAATGCTACCTACAGCAATAAGGAATGGAATAGATGCTCATCACCAAAATATTTATTGAGGAATCTTCAGAATAAAACAAATACTCAATTTTTAAGTACATAATGATGCTATCTTATGAGGACTTGTTGTTGTTTGCCAGCAGATATGGAGAAATGTGTGAGCTGTCCAGATGATAAGTATGCCAACATAGAGAAAACCCACTGCCTCCCAAGAGCTGTGTCATTCCTGGCTTATGAAGATCCATTGGGGATGGCTCTAGGCTGCATGGCCCTGTCCTTCTCAGCCATCACAATTCTAGTACTAGTCACTTTTGTGAAGTACAAGGATACTCCCATTGTGAAGGCCAATAACTGCATTCTCAGCTACATCCTGCTCATTGCTCTAGTCTTCTGCTTTCTCTGCTCATTGCTCTTCATTGGACATCCCAACCAGGTCACCTGCATCCTGCAGCAGACCACATTTGGAGTATTTTTCACTGTGGCTATTTCTACAGTGTTGGCCAAAACAATAACCGTGGTCATGGCTTTCAGGCTCACTACTCCAGGAAGAAGGATGAGGGGGGTCATGATGACAGGGGCACCTAAGTTGGTCATTCCCATTTGTACCTTAATCCAACTTGTTCTCTGTGGAATCTGGTTGGTAACATCTCCTCCCTTTATTGAAAGAGATATAAAATCTGAACATGGGAAGATTGTCATTCTTTGCAACAAAGGCTCTGTCATTGCCTTCCACGTTGTCCTGGGGTATTTGGGCTCCTTAGCTCTGGGGAGCTTCACTATGGCTTTCCTGGCTAGGAACCTTCCTGACAGATTCAATGAAGCCAAGTTCCTAACTTTCAGTATGCTGGTGTTCTGCAGTGTCTGGATCACCTTCCTCCCTGTCTACCACAGCACCAGGGGAACAGTCATGGTGGTTGTGGAGGTTTTCTCCATTTTGGCTTCTAGTGCAGGCTTGCTAGGGTGCATCTTTGTCCCAAAATGTTGTGTTATTTTAGTTAGACCAGATTCAAATTTTATACAGAAGTACAAAGATAAATTGCTTTATTGAAACTTTCATAGTATGAAAATTTTAGGAGATATTCAACATATTTCTTTTGTCTTAACAAAAGTAGTACTTAGTCATAAAAAAATTTAAGTAATATACAAATTTGAAGTTACAAACAGGACATCACTGTCCATTGTTATGCCAATTCCTAAAGTTTGGTGGAAATGGTTTCATTCATAAATACACAAACCTGAAGATGTTGAGAACCAGAAATCTCAATTGAGTAATGGCTACCATCATTTTGACCTGTAGTTTGTGTGTAAGCCATGTACCTAATTAATGATTAATATAAGATGACTCTACTGACTGTAGACAGTGTCACCTCTAAGCCAGTTGTTCTAGGAGTTATAAGAAAGAAGACTAGATAGGATGGACATGAAGCCAGTAATCAGCATTATTCCATGGACTTTCATTGAGTTCCTGCATCCATGTTATTGTCTTGGCTTCTTTCACTTAACTGTGAACAAGGTGCATAGGGAAATAGCACTTTTTCATATATCCCTTTTGACTGTGGTGTTTGCTTACAGCAACAGAAACTAAGACATCAGCAAATTGGTAAATTACATTGGTTGGGATTTGGAATATCATAGATTACTGATTCAGCAAAGTTATTGATTTGAAAAGAGAAACAAGATGGGATGTTATTAGATTGTGGAGCAGAGTTACAACATTGTATATTGGTGATGGCCATCACAGAGGCCTGGAATATTGGGAAAATTTACAATGTTCTATGAAGATATTCAAAATATCAGATAATATAATAAGAGTACAGTATATGAAAAGGATTATGGGGTTCAGTTTGTGACTACTGTATAAGGCTCTTGAACCTTATATGAAAACACACCATTTCATTATGAAATATGTGTTTCATTCTGTGAGAAAAATCGGTAGTGGAAATAATGCAATACAAATACCTTTATCACAATTAGGTCAGTGAAGTTTGTGATCATATATCACTCTAGATGAAGGATCTCATTATAAATTTTGTTAAAATATTAGTAACTACAGATAATTCAGTTTAATATCACACACATAACGACACAGATACAAACACATACACTTTACTATTTCTGAATATCAGTTCATGAAAGTCAGTGATTTTTTTCCCTAAGTATTGTTTGTTGCTTTATTTTTAACTGTTATATGGTAGCTTATTTTTGAGAGTGTATTTTAATTGCTTTTTTCTTTATATTTCTTGATTCCAACACACCATTTGTAACCCTATACTCCTATAATGCACATATAATGCATGGCACTGTCCTTCTCAGCCATCACATGGCCCCATATATCATTGTTACTGAATGCATATATGTATTTGTATATACATTTTGAAATATAAACTGTAGAGACCATGTAAAATTGCATACTTTTATGTTCTGATGTCTGATTATTTGGTACTACATGGCTAATCTTTGTTCCCTTCTCTTGCAATGCCAACCTGTCCCATTCCCATATTTACAGTTTCCTGTAAATGACTGTGAGGGCTAGAAGCTTTGTGACCTTTCTTCCTTCCATACTAGCATGCATAGTATAGTGATCCTTAACCTCTGATTGTATTTTTGGAGTCATATTCATAAGACATTTTGGTCTACCCATTCCCTTTCTAGAATATTTGTATTTCCAGCCAACTTCCTCATCCTTTGACTCTCAAGATCTTTCCTACCACCTCTTCACATTTCTTTTTGGCTTGGATGAGGGACAATTTTGTAAGAAGATACATTAATCTTTATTCCCTTTAGCCTTTCTTCTGGTACCATGTAGGGTACCTTATAGCAACTTGAATTCTAGACATTAGCGGTAAAGCTTCTAGCTGGGGACCAGCACAAATTTTCCATACTGATGACATAAGTAAGGTTTGTCTTCAGGACAATCTTCTTTCTACCAGTTTATATAAAACAAAAGCAGCACTCGGGGTTCAGAAATCTTTGTGGAAAAGTGTCAGAGGTATTGGATGACTTCAACAAAACAGTATCATTAAGACACAAAAAGGACTGATAATTATATGAGGTGCGCATCCGGGGGTTGCTTGTGAGTAAAATCCTCCACCCCCGCCGGCCCCGGGACCTCGAGCCCGCGAGTAAACCGTGAGGCCAGGGGATGACATCCAGTGCGCACGGGCCCCTTCCTCGCGGAACCCCTGACCTCGCCCCGGCCCGCTCGACCCGGAACAGGACCAGAGCAGCAGCGGAGTCGTGTGTGACGTCACAGGGACATTACGCCACCCGCCCCGCGTCCGGGACTGACAGAGGTGAGGCATGGGAATAACCGCAAGTGCTAATAACTGACAAACAGCGGGGGACGGTGGCCACGCCCACCCTGGCAGGAAGAAAGCGGTGAGGTCAACGTGGTCGCGCCCCTATACGGCGCCCCAATCCGGGTGATTGACGGGAAGCGGAAGTCGGGCCACGCCCATGTTGGTGGCGTCACCGCGTCCATTTATTGCGTTGGCCCTGCCCTATCGCCCCGCCCCCGTCGCCTATATCCCTCCCCCTACCTCTCGCCCCTCCCCCACCACTACCGGGTTCCCGTTTTCAGCTCCGAGCGGCCTGGGCGGCCTCGGCTCGGACCGCACCAGCTGTCAATGACAGCGGCGTCCGTGGCCCCGCCGGCGACATGGCCTGGGAACTCGCGGTCATGTTCCTGCCTCGGCTCCTCGCATCAGCGCTGGCGGTGACGTCACGGGGTGAGGAGCGAGCGGGGGCAGGGCTTCATGTCCAACACCACAGTTGGCGGGGCCAAAGCAGTAATTACACCACAGCTTTCGGTTCTCTCATAAATATGCAAATGATGGCCCCGCCCTCCGAACGGCGATCGGATCACGTTTCATTTGCATATTCATTGATCTTTGCATATGCATGAGTCAAGTTCTTCTCCCTCCCCCTCGCCAACCCCCCCCATGCTCTGTGCTTTCTCCACTCTAGAATATGCAAATTAACCGGGAGGCGGAGGCATGGTGTAGGTGGGCGGGGCCAAGTTCATGGTGGGCTACAGCCTCTACCCTGTGACCCCGGGATCACTTCCTGTCTGGACCTCGTGGTGGGGCTACTTCCTGACTGGACCTCAGGCTGAGGTCACTTCCTGTTTTTGAATAATTCATAAACTCACAAATCCTTGGTTTGTCTCCATGCAAATGTAGTAATGAATATTCAAATGAAATGCAAATGATATGCTAATTGTTTCGAGACATCAGTTACTGGCCAAAAGGGGCGGAGCCTGAGGAGCATCCAGGCGTCACGCGGTGACGTCATCTTCCAATCCAGCTTGGGGGGCGATAAACAAATGCACCTTGAGAATATGTAAATGAGATTCATGAGTATGCAAATGAATACGTAAATAAATGCCAATTAGGCACCAATGAAATTATTTTTAAACCGTGGGCGGAGCTTCCAGGATGACTGATGGCACCAGGCCATGCTCGCTGTCACACCTCACGATACGCATGCGCAAAGCCAGGCCGCTTTGTACTCTCCAGACCCGCAATTCTGCGACGCGCATGTGCAGCCTACTTGGAAGTAAACGCAATGCGCATGTGCGCTGCCTGCAACAGAAACCCAACGCGCATACGCATCGGGACCCCAAGCCAGCGCACACCCCCAGCGCATGCGAGTCCGTCGCCGGAGGAAGTCACTGCGCATGCGCGCACGGCCTCCACGCTGCGACCTGACTTGCTGATGCTATCAGCCCGCGCCCGGGCCAAGGATTTTTTTTTTTCCATTTTTTATTTTGAAACCGCGACTGCCGAGCGTTTTCAGCTGCAACCACGCCCCTTCCGTTGTCGCGTAACCCGTGTCGCCATCACCGGGAGCGCAGCCTCGTGGAAGCCACGGCCGACTGAGGTTACACTCCGCACGTTCTTCCGGGATTCTCCCGACTCCCCCCCATCTGTCGCGTCGGTGACGCCATCACTCCCCGCGCCTTTATGTTGATTTTTATTTGGAATCCTCGGCTATCGAAAGTTTCTCACCGCAGCTCTCCGTTCTCTGCCGAGCTCCGCCCCTCTGCCATCAGTCTCTGCCCACTTCCGGCCCCGCACCTTCTGGTTGCCATGGCGCCGCTGACGCCGCGGCTACAGCTGAAGGTGGACGAGCTCTTCCGGCGCTGGCTCGGCGATCCTCACACGCAGCGCGCGCTCAGCCACGCCCTCCGCCGCATCCGGGACCCAGAGACGACCTCTGACCCCGCCGCCGCCGCGACCCCCGATGCGGACCCCGGAAATACGACCTCCGACCCTAACCCCGCCCCCCGACCGCTGCCGCGGCCCGCGCTGAGAACGACGGGACCCAGGACGGTGAGTGCGTGAGGAACAGCCCGCAAGGGGGAAGGGCCAGTGTGGGTGAGCAGGGCCTTATATGTCTGTACGAAGCCGTAGGAAGTCGATCCTGTCAATCACGTCGGAAGGAAAGTGACTTCCTGCGGTAGAAAGGGAATTGGTTCAGTCAGTCGTGTCCTAGGAGGCGGGACTTCCGATTGCAGACCGAAAGTCTCTTGTCAATCATTCTGTGGGGGCCCGACTCCCTACCGCAGACATTATTCCCAAACTTGTCCCGGGCCACGCCCACAGTCACGCCCACCGCGGACAGCTGTCCGACCATGGGCGGAGTCACGTGAACCGCAGCGACCCCGTGGGAGAGAAAGGGAAAAGCACAGACCCGAGGGAGGACAGAACCGCGGGTGAACCCCACGGTGACCCAGGTGACGTCATGACCGCGCTGCAGGGTCGCGGATCTCGCTGAGCGCCGCCCTCGCGAATCGCCCGGGTCCCCGGGGTCGCAGGCCACGCCCACGGATTCGCAGGCCGGGCCCTACCCTGCTCGAGCCACGCCCACCATGCCGGAGCGCCCGCCCATACGCGCCCTCCGCCGTGACCCTGACGACCCAGCGGTGCGCCAGGCTCTGGCGTCGCTGGCTCGGGGCAGCGATCTGGTGTTTCCGTCGCGCTTCCAGAAGTGGCTGCGGGACTTCCGGCAGGTGGGCGGGGTCAGCGACGGCCGCAGGGGTGTGTCAAGCACAGGTTCATGCAAGAGTCGGCCACGCCTCCTGTCTGTGAGAGTTAAGGCAGGAGGGGTGGCCGCACCTCCGGGGAGGGTCTGAGTGAACGGAGGGGGCGTGTTCGTGTGAGAGTGAGGAGAGGGGGCGTGGTTGTGTGAGAGTGCCCGCAGGGGGCTGGCTTTGCCTAAGGGGCAGGGCTGGGGTGAGAGTGACAGGCAGAGCCTAAGCCTCTGGTGGGCGTGGGTCTGGTGGGCGTGGCTTGTGTGTGACTGACAGGACGGGGCTTGTTTCAGAGGTCGGTAAGAGTGGCTCTGGTTAGAGTGAGGTGAGGGGCGTGTCCCAGCCCCTGGTGGGTGTGGCTTTGCAACTGAATGACAGTTTTTCCTCTGCCCCACACCCCAACCCTGTTAACCCGACCCCTGGCCCCACAGGTCCATGCCCACAGGAAGGAGGAGCCCCCGCCCCAGTCCCCACCCCCTGGCCACAGCGTCCCCGCCTTCTACTTCCCATGCGGTCGGCCCCCGCCCCGTTCCCAGGACACGGAGGATGTCATCGCCCTCGTGGAGTGCGCGTTCGAGGGGCTGCCTCGTGGGAGGGCGGGTCTGGGCGACATGGCCATGGTTGCCAAGGTACGTGGGCAGGGTCTCGCGTGTTGGGCGGGGCTGAGGAAATGGGCGGGGCCTTGAAGGTGGGCGGGGCTTACCCGGGATATGGGCTTCAGGGGATAGGAGGTTGGTGTGTCCACATCCAGGAAATAACTGGATGATGTCACGGCTGTCCTTATGGGCGGGGCAGTTGGAAGTGGGCGGAGTTTGAACCGGAAGTGTCCTTCAAGGTGACAGTCAGTGACATCTGACTGATCATGCTTCCTCCCTGTCTGTCCATCACCTGCCTGCCTGCCCCTTCCTCCGGCCCCGCCCCCAGGCCTGTGGCTGCCCTCTGTACTGGAAGGCCCCGCTGTTCTATGCTGCGGGCGGCGAGCGCACAGGCTCTGTATCCGTGCACATGTTCGTAGCCATGTGGCGCAAGTGAGTGATGGACAGGGTGGCAGGGGCCTCTGGGAACCTTCTGTGACATCATCTCCCGCGGTCCGCCCACTGGAAGTCACCGTGGCTGTGCATGGGTCTCGGGGATGGGGGCGGGTCCTGTAGCCAAGATGAAGTAAGGCTGGCCCTGCCCACCCCTTACCCCACTCACCCCACAGAGTCCTGCTGACCTGCCACGATGATGCTGCGCGGTTCGTGCGGCTGCTGGGCCGCCCCGGGTGTAGCGGCCTCATCCAGGAGGACTTTGTGCCCTTCCTGCAGGTGGGCAGGGCCCCGGGGGACCCCGCCCACTCTTGCTGGCCGTGCCCTCAGGCTTACCCCAACAGTGGTTGCTCAGTGATGTTACTTCTTGTCCTCACCCCTGTGTGACCTGTTTCCTGTGCAGTGTGGGGCCACGCCTACCACGCCGAGGTCCCGCCCTTACGTCTAGGCCAAGCCTCCCTCGCTTGCCACACCCCTGCTTCACTTTGTGTCCCCGCCATGCTGTGTCTTCTACTTCCTGTACTGTGCGTGGCCCCGCCCCTTCTCTCCTGACCCCGCCCTCTCCACTGACCCTTACCTGACAGGTCAGTTACATCACCTGGCCCTGTGTGTCCTCTGCTTCTTGTCCTGTGAGGGGGCCATGCCCACCTTGCCCAGGCCGCCCCCTGCCGTCTAGGCCACGCCCCTGTGTCTGTGAGTGATGTCACTTCCTGTCTTTTTCCCTATGTGTTCTCTGCTTCCTGTGCTCTCTTCAGGCCCCGCCCTGATGCCTGGGCCACGCCCCATGCACTGTTGGTGCTCTTGTATGTCAGTGACATCACTTTCTGTCCCTGACACTTCCTGTTCCTGCCCCTGTGTGTCCGTCCTCTGCTTCCTGTCCCGTCAGTGGCCCTGTCTACCCTGCCCATGACCCTGATCTCTGACCCCTCCGACCTGGCAGGATGTGGTGAACTCGCACCCAGGCCTGGCCTTCCTGAGGGCAGCGAAGGAGTTCCACTCACGTTACATCACCACAGTGAGCAGATACGTCCCCGAACAAGCTCCCAGCCCTGGGACACGCCCACCTTTCCAAGACCCCACCCACAGCTCTCTGCCACAACCACAGGGTCTTCAGCCACGCCCATTGCCGTCAGATTCCCTGTGAATCCCTCTGACCCTGCCCTGACCCCACCCACAGCCCTTGGCCCTGCACACACAGCCCTTACATTAACTGTGATTCCTGCCCCTGATGCCAGGCCATACTCACAGCCCTCACATTCACTACAGTGATTCCCGCCATGGCTCCCCCGTGACCCCGCCCCTCTTCCAGGTGATTCAGAGGATCTTCTACACAGTGAACCGGTCATGGTCAGGGATGATCTCGCGTGAGGAGCTAAGGCGCAGCAGCTTCCTGCAGGTGTGGGCGGGGCCTGGGGTGTGGGCGTGGTCGTTGTTGGGGAATCC
The DNA here is from genome assembly GCA_921997135.2 of Mus spretus. Classification (NCBI taxonomy): domain Eukaryota; kingdom Metazoa; phylum Chordata; class Mammalia; order Rodentia; family Muridae; genus Mus; species Mus spretus. The sequence goes on along the minus strand of CAKLHJ020000002.1, from coordinate 29,385 downwards.
CTGTAGGAGGAAGCTTCCTTTCTGTGGACCTCCCAGGGATGGGCAGGGCCTGGGTGTGGGCATGTCCAACACAGGAAGTGGTCGTTCATGGTCCCATGTCCATTAACCAGGCAGTGGGTGTGTCTTATACAGGAAGTAGACTTGTCAGGAGGGGGGGCGTGTCGTGTGTGTGTGTGTGTGTGTGTGTGTGTGTGTGTGTGTGTGTGTTGTGGACAGGAAGTGGGCGTGTTATACAAGGAAGTAGCTGCATCTCAAGTGTCCTGCACAGGAATTGACCACAATTAGGTAAGCGTGACTTAGACCAGATGTGGGTGTGTCCCACACCAGAAGTGCTCCACACCTGGGTCGGTGGGTGTGTCCTGACCCTAGCACCCAACCCCTGCAGGCTGTGTCACAGTTGGAGGTAGAGCCTGACATCAACCGCATGACGTCGTTCTTCTCTTATGAGCATTTCTATGTCATCTACTGCAAGTTCTGGGAGCTCGACCTCGACCGCGACCTCACCATTGACAGGAGCGACCTCGCACGCCATGGGGACGGGGGTGAGCAGTGGGGGCGGGGTCAGAGGACAGGTTGAGGAGGCAGGGACAGTGACCACCACTTCATGATTGGCATGTGGGTGGGGCTTTGTGTTGGTGAGGGAAACCCAGGGGCGGGGACAGGGAGGTCGACCTAGGGCCTCGACCTCATGATTGGCATGCACACCAACAGGGTGGGGAGAGGTGGTGATGCGCGGGTTGTGCATAGCCTCGGCCTCAGTGGGTGTGGCCACTACCACCCTGACCCCGCCCTGCTTCCGCAGCCATCTCCTCCAGAATGATTGACCGCATCTTCTCAGGGGCCGTCACCAGGTGAGTGTCCCCGGCGGTGGGCAGGGCCTGGGGAGGAAGTGGCATCACCCCTGGCCCCTCCCATCACCGACCCCAATTCCTGTGACGTCATTACCGCCCCCACTTGTCTGATGTCATCACTTCCTGTATGACCCCTTCCACTTCCTTGTGACATCATCTGCAGGCCCTTCCCACCCCTGACCCCCCTCCCTGTGACGCCATCACTGCCCCCACACCCTGTGCAACCCCGGCCACTTCCTTGTGACGACCCTGTCACCTGACTCTGTGACCCTCCAGGGTGAGGCTGCCCCGCAAGGTCGGGAAGCTGGGCTACGCAGACTTTGTATGGTTCCTGCTCTCAGAGGAGGATAAGACCACGCCCACCAGGTGAGGGGCGGTGCCCCGGTCGGCCACGCCCTCTGCTCTCTCCTGACCCTGCACCTCGCTGTTCTGTGGCCACGCCCACTGACTGGCCACTTGCCAACATGGCCACACCCACAGGATGCTGTGACTCCACCCCCACACCCTTCCGCCCCCCCTTCAATCCTGGCTCTGCCCCTCTCTGACTGACCGCAATCACTGATGCCATGACCCCACCCCATGAACTCTGACCCTGATCGTGTGACCCCCACCCCTCTGACCCCTGATGCCACCCACAAATGCCATGTTGTCTGACCCTTACCCTGTGACCCCACACACTGACCCCGCCCCTGTGACCTCTGACCCCCGACCCCCCTACCCCACAGCACCGAGTACTGGTTCCGTTGCATGGACCTGGACGGCGACGGCGCTCTCTCCATGTTTGAGCTCGAGTTCTTCTATGAGGAGCAGGCCCAGCGCATGGCCGCCCGGGGCGTGGAGCCCCTCCCCTTCCACGACCTTGCACGCCAGGTGCTCGACCTCGTCGCCCCGCGCTGCCCCGGTGAGCGGGCAGCCGGGACCCCGACCATGGGCAACCTCTGACCCTGTGGGGGACTCCTGACCCCTGGGGTTAGCCTGTGACCTCCAGGGTGACCTCTGATCCTACCTCCCCAATGTGAGCTCAGGTTGCCTTGGGTGTGACCCCTGACCCCGGGTGACATCACGGGCGACCCTGGTAGGGGTGGCCCCGTGCGTGACCCCATGTGACCCCCAGGCCGGATCACGCTGCGCGACCTGAAGCAGTGCGGTCTGGCGGGCGAGTTCTTTGACGCCTTCTTCAACGTGGACAAGTACCTGGCACGGGAGCAGCGCGAGCAGGCGGGGACTCCGCGGGTGGGTGTGGTCTAGGGGGGGGGCCTGGGGTGTGGGTGGTGTTGCAGTGGGCATGGTCCAAACCGATGGGGTAAGAGCAGGCACCAGGTGGGTGGGATTCGGGGGCGGGGCTGGGGCAGGGTCAGAAGAAGAAAGTTGGATGGACAGAAAGTAATGTGGGAAGTAGGGAGAGGGGAACAGGAAGTGACTCTGGGAACAGGAAATGCGGTCATAGTGGGTAAGGCCTGCATGGTTGTGGGCGGGGCCCTGGTTTTACAGGGAGGTGGGGAGAGTCAGGCACCTTGGGTGACAGGATGTGGGCGGGGTCATACGTGGGGTCTCAGATCGAGGGTCAGGGTTAGGCCTGAGCCCAGGCATTATGGGAAGTGGGCAGTCAGGCGACCCGGGTCACCCACATCCCGTCCCCCCCACAGGACACTGACTCCGACCCCGCGGCATCTGCCTGGGACAGGTATGCCGCCGAGGAGTATGACTTCCTCGTGGCCGAGGAGGCCATGGCAGAGGACGACGACCATGACGAAGGGTTAGACAATGACGTGCAACAGGGATGGGTGGGGAGGGTAGGCCTGGGTGGGTGTGGCCTGTCAGCAGTCAGCTACCTCCACTGCCCAGGGCCTTGCCCATTTTTTCTATTCCACGCCCATTCCCGCCCGCCTTCACCCAGGCCCCGCCCCTCACACAGCAGCCCCACCCACTGTTACCTAGGCCCTGCCCCTCTAATCCAGGCCCCGCCCACCATTTCTCTGGTCCTGCCCACTATCACCCAGACCCCTCCCTACGGAGCTCAACCACGCCCACTATCACAGGCCCTACCCACTCTGACCATGGCCTTCCCACCCCAGGTCCGACCCCATAGATCTCTACGGCCTTGCTGACGAGGACTGCGACGACCTGGAGCCTCTGTGACGCCCTACTGTGCGCCCAGGAATTGCGCACTTGTGCCTCCCAGTGCTCCCTCCCAAGGCAGGGGTGACATCGGGGGCTCGGGGTATGGCCTCCTCCCCATGGCCTGCAGCCCTGCTGTGTGTGGGGTGCCGCGCACATGACGTTTGTGGGTTTGTTTTATTAATAAAAAGTTTGATTTGTTTTTTCACCCTGGGGTGCACAGTCAGGCTCTCAGGTGTGGGCAACACGGTGGGCGGTGGGCAGTCAGGCCAACCTCCCAGGATCCCTCAGGAGAGTGACACGCCCACTTCCTGTTTAGGACACACACACCCCACTTCCAGTGTGAGACTCCCATTTCCCACACTTTTCCTCTTGTTCTCATTGACATGCATGCCCCGCCCACTCATTAGCATGAAGATGTTCTCTATGGTCCAGCTTCTCAGCGTAGCCCCGCCCACCTGTTATGCTTTAGGTTTTCTCTGCAGGAAAGCCACCTCAGTAGCATAAAGCTCATTAGTATGTGCAGGTCTATTTACATGCACACCCTGCCCCCTCATTAGCATACTCCTCATTAGTATGCATAAATAGCATGAACATAACAGGGTCGGGGTCAGGTAGGGTTGAGTTAGGTTAGTGGTACATGTGTACATGTGTGTTGTGTGTGTAAGTATCCACATGTTTGCTGCGTATGTAAATAGAGCATTGTACGGTAGAACATGGCCCATTGTCAACTTTTAATTCCTACGAATGACAGAACTTAAAACATCACCTTTCTCCATTCTGACCACAGCAGTGTTTTCCAGAAGAATGGTCAACACTTAGTAGGGTTCAGTGGTCACACTCAGCAAATAGATGAGCAGTATCATCACGACCTCTTCTGACCAAAGGCGGTCACGTGTTTGTCCTGATGCAATAAGGACACAGAGGTCAGGTGTGCGGTGCCACCTTGCGGAAGAAAGAAGTCAGCGCATCTGAGCCGCCCTCTCCCACGGTAGCTGTGGGGGCTTCGTGTCCATGAGTGGGAGGAGGACTGAGTCGCCCACACCACAGGGCTCCTTTCTCAACAGAAACCCAGCCTCAGTTTTAAAGGAAATGGACACTTGATTTCCTGTAAGATTCGTGCGCATCCCTCAATCCGGCAAAAGTCCATAGGACTCTCAGTCTCATGAAAATGGTTGGCGACCCGGGGCGCTGAACGCCATTAGACAACTCGGGCCAGCGTCTTCCATCTAATCCAACGGAACAATGCCTTGAAATATCCACCTAAAATTCATGTCAGATGTCGTGAGTCATCCAAGCTAGTGGCATAGTTTATAAAATGCCCTAGCGAGCACTTGGTTGTTTGTGGTTGCAGGACACGAAGAAGAAAGGGCCTGTCTTGGTGGTGGCCCACTGTTAGTTAAAAGCTCAGGTAGGAGGGCAGAAGCAGATGGATATCGGAGTAGAACATCCTAGTTTGTATACATAGTTCCAGGCTAAATACAAACAGAAACAAATCTTTGATTACCAAATATAATTTTCAGTAATTGACACCCAAAATGAACATGTCATTGCAGATGTGTGTCCCTTCTGAGTGCAGTGTAAGATCAAACTTATCATGCCAAGATAACATTCATGAGAAAATAAACCGGGGACACCAAGGAGATTAGAACAGCAGTAATAGTCCTGGAGTAATGGTCCTGTGGTTAAGAGTACTGGCAGTTGTTCCCAAGGTCCTGAGTTCAATTCCCAGGAACCACATGGTGCCTCACAATCATCTACAGTGAGATCTGGTGCCCTCTTCTGACCTGCAGGCATGCACACAGGCAGAATGCTGTATATGTAATAAATCTTTTAAAAACTAAAAAAGTAATTATGTTTGGAAAGTACAACTATGCCAGGCAGTGGTGGCGCACGCCTTTGATCCCAGCACTTGGGAGGCAGAGGCAGGCGGATTTCTGAGTTCCAAGCCAGCCTGGTCTACAGAGTGAGTTCCAGGACAGCCAGGGCTACACAGAGAAACCCTTCACACTGCTACACTGTTCCCAACAAGGCCACAACTCCTAAAAGTACCACTCGCAGGGTCAACCATACTCAAAACCACTATACTCCTCTGCAATCTCTCAGGACCTAACCCTAACCCTTTTTCTGACCTACTCTTTTCATTTTTCTCTTTCACAAAATATGTGTTCTATCATTTTATTGAAATATTCTAGAACCCAACATTAGTGCATTACCTTCTATGGATACTCTAATTTAAATACACATCTATGGAGATTCAGTGTTACCATCCACATAAGACACAACACGTGGTATTTGTCTTTCTGGGTCTGGGATATATCACTCAGAATAATTATGTCTCTGTCCATTAATCTGTAAATTTGATTTTTTTGCACAGCTCATTTCCATTGTGTATATGAACCATATATTCATTATCCTTTCATCAATTACATTACATCTGGGTTGTTTGGATTTCCTGTTTTGAATAAAGTAGCAAGAAACATGAACAAACCTTTGTCTATGTCCTACGATAATGTCCATTGGGTATATCCCCGGAATAGTGTCCAAGGCAGTGTTCTATTGCTAGAAACAGACATAGGTCCTTTTAAAGAAATTTAAATGGGGGCCTGCTAATCATTTCAGAAGTTTAGTACATTTTAGTCTTGGCAGAATTATGGCAGCGCACAGGCAGACATGGTACTGGAGAGGTAGCTGAGAGTTCTGGATCTGCAGGAAACAGGAATACTGGCCCTGTATTCCTTTTGAAACGTTAAAGCCCACCCCCACAACAAAGCCACACATCTGAATTTCATCAAATAGTGCTACATCTTGTTGACCAAATATTCAAATCTATGAGCCTATAAGGGTCCTCATTCAAACTGTCAGAAATAGTAAAGCTGGATCATATGGAAGATGTATTTCTAGCAATGTTTTCCAGAACAGTTCTCCTGATTTCCATAATGAATGTACATGTTCTTTACCACACACTCATGCCAACAATTGTGGTCATTTATTCTATTGATAATAACCATTCTGACTGGGGTAAGATAGAATGTTAGAATTATTTTAATTTGCATTTTTCTGATGACTAAGTATATTAAACATTTAAAACATATCTATGATCCATTTCTTTCACTTCTTTTAAAGATTCTGTTCAGTTCTATAGAACATTAGAAGAGAGTGTGTTTGAGACAGGGACTCTACATACCCCAGGCAGTCCCAGGATCTAGTACATAGACCAGGCTCTCCAGAGGCTCATGCAGTTCTTCTTGCCTCTGCCTTCTGAGTGCTGGAATTAAAGGTGTTCACTACCATGTACAGCCATAGAATATTTTGAAATGTTTAATGTTTAAATGTTTAACAGAGCAGGTGTCCTGATGTTTAGTGTTTAACACCATCCAATAGCCTAGAAATGAACTCTCTGATATATGTATACTTGGTGATTCTTTCCCATCCTTTAGCTGATCCTTCAATTGATTAAGAATTTCTTTTGCTTTCTTATTCTCTGTTTTATTGCTGTGAGGACACATCTTAACCAGGATAATTTATAAAGAAAATATTCAATTGGGGCAGGATAACAATATCAAACGGTGATCCAGGATTGTCAATGTTGTTAGCATGGTAGTAGGCAGGCAGACATGCATGCAGGCGGGCGTGGCACTAAAGAAGTAGATGAACTTGCATCTGATCAACAAGGGGGAGGCAGAGGAAAGAGTCAGAGACAGATACACAGAGAGACCAGACTGAGACAGAGACATAGAGACAAAGAGAGATAATCACGGTGAGAGACACAGAGACAGAGAGACAGTGGCAAAGACAAAGATAGAGGCAGATACAGGGACTGGCATAAGCTTTTGAAACCTCAATGCCAATCTCCAGTGTCAGAACTCCTCCAGCAAGGCCATATCTACTAGTCCTTTCTAAAACAGTTCCATGAAGTAGATACTAAACATTAAAAAATATGAGCCTTTGAGGGTCATTTTTATTCAAACCAGTTTATTAATAATAGAGAAGATTTTTAATTACTCAAAATGAATATTTTAATTCCTGGGATGGATTAGAGAAATAATGTCCCGTTTCTCATTTGTTTGTTGAACGTGATCATCCACAAATCATACATTAAAATTGTAGCTAAATCTATGACTATAAAGATAGAGCATGGATACTTTTTTCATTGTGACATTGGGATCCATAGAGTTTGACACACTCTCCACATTAAAAGCACAATTTTCTTTGTAGCTCTGGCTGGCTAGGCACTACTTATGAATCCTAAACAACATGATTTTTGAAGAGTCCCATTCCTGCCTCATATTTCTAGTGTTACAGGAATGTGAACCACACATAAATACAGAATGTCATTATGAGAAAAAATTACAGATGATTTTATTCATAAGAATACATCTGTTTTATTCAATAACATCTTAAAGTGGGGAGTCAGTGTATACAGTATATTGACTTAGCAAAAGAGCAACTTAATAAAAGTAACAAAAAGATAATGAATATATAACAAAATTCCAATAAAAAAATACCTAGGACAATCAAAATTCTAACCAAAAACCAAACACAATAATTAAGCTAAGCAGCATTCTCTTGCTGCAGATGTTCAGCACAGACCTAGCGCCTGTTGCTGGCCTTGTTAAAACAGTGCAAAGGCAGTCACTGATTGTAATGATCTCTTCAAGATGAATATAAGCATGCCTCATTGAGGTAAGGGGTTTGCTGATGGATTTGTTCTTCCAAGGCTAAGCATGAGACATGTTACAGACGATACCTCAAAGTTTTGACATTCACTTGACTGATCAACATGAAATAATTCTTGATGACCCAACAGGACCAACAAAAATTGGCATTTTCAGAGGTCCTCCTGCATGCCCAGCAGATCGTGATGTCCCTCAACACTTCTCTAAAGCCTTCCAAACTAACAGTCTTGCTGGACCAGAAGCTAGACAACTAAAGGCATTGTCACCTATAGCAAACCAAAAAGGAAGAAAATGCAGCCCAAGATCACCATGGTTGTAAGGATTAGATGCAATGGTGGTTCATTTGCTTTGCACACTCAGTGCTCCTGGTGAACAGTTGTGTCTGAGGGAGATCTTGACCTGGTCTGTGCCCTGTTTGAGCTTCTGCAGAGTATTTTAGATCTAGGGGAGGAATAGACAAAGGCCTGGTGAGAACCTGCTATGTCACCTATCCAGCAAACACCAGCTTTACTCAGCATGACAATCCAGTATGACCTTTCGGCTGAGGTCATTCCTGTATCCCCATAGGAGCAGGACCAGGGAGCACCTGGGCCTGGATGTTTTTCTCAGATGTAAAAAATTGCTTGAAATAATGTTGCATCTTTTTAGCCAAGCCATGCACACACACACCCACCACACACACATACTCAGATATATATATATATATATATATATATATATATATATATATATATATAGAGAGAGAGAGAGAGAGAGAGAGAGAGAGAGAGAGAGAGAGAGAGAGAGAGACCCAGACACATACATTCCTAACTTCCTGAACAAACATAAGCACATGTAGTCACACATACAAGTGCAGTTCATTGAAGAAACATGTTTACATTCTCAGCTAATGATAATAACAGAGATCACCAAGGATATTATAAAGCCACAGGATAAAAAACTGTTTAATTGAAAAAAAAAAAGGCTAGAGATATAGCACAGTCTTTAGTAACACTGTCTGGTCTTCAGCAGGTCCTGAGTTGAATTCCCAGCAAAAACCTGGTGGCTTACAACCATCTTTAGTAGGATATGATGCTCTCTTCTAGTGTTTCTGAGGAGATTGACAGTGTACTCATATACATAAATATATATATATATATATCTTTTTTTAAAAGAAGAAAAAGAAAATAACCTTGAATGGGATAAGAACATAGTAGGCACAGCCTATAGATACCTCAGTCAAAAAGGGCTTTCCCCTAATAAACAGAGGATGGAAATATGGGGCCTTGGCCTGTTAGCTAAGGCTGCTAGCAAGTTCCCAAGGCTATGCACAGAAGGCTTGATTCCCAGCAAAGCCATACTGGATGGAGGTAGAACAGCCTGTTCCTGCATCTTGCTCACTGTTCCTCAGTGTCTCCAAAGTGAGCAGCATCTTCCAATAGGCCCCCCATTTACCATAGCCTATGTGAGTCTGCACCCAAGGTAGGAGCCTAGGCAATTAGTAAATCTCCATAACCAGGATGCAAGGAAATTTTTTATTTCCCTGAAAGGAGATTCTGTCAGGAATATTTTGAGGAAAGTAAGTCTGACTAGTTCACGGCCATATGCTTGCATGTATTGTCCCACTAGGCAATACTCCATGGAGAGGCTGGACTACAGTGTAATTTTCAGTCCTTGACTTATGGACCTCTGGATAGTTTCTAGGTCAGGGCTGCTATGAGGAATACCCCTACAACCATGATGTGCCCTAATTTCTCTGTTTACATGTACTTCTTGTTCTGGAATTGCCAGGTCCCTGGACACTCCAACATTCTGAAGACTTTCTACATGGCATCTCACAGGGCTGCCCCATTTGACACCGCCATCAATGTCTAAGTATCCACATTTTTCCCAAAGCTCTTTGAGGCTGATTTTAACACAGAGCGAATGATTTTAAATATCAGCAGTTACAGAGGGATGCAGACAAAAAGCAGTGTTTTTGCATACTTTAGACTGTCATGAGCCTAAAGGGCTGTCTGAGGCAGCCCTGTTCTTGCAATTCACCTTAGTTATGGGCCTTTGGCTTGATACAGTCACAACACCAAGCAACTCAATCGTTCACATCATAACACCCTGGACAAACTCCAAGCCAAGGACAACTGAGTGAACCTTAGGAAAAGTTGGAAACAAAATGGTAGCAGGCATGGAGAAAAACAAACTAGAATGCTCAGAAGATGCAACAAGTCCTCTGATAACAACAAGTCCAGTGAGCAGTCACTATTCACCAGGTGCAGAGAAGGAACACAAAGCCATAGCCTGCCTTTTTGACTCTCAGGTACATGGATTTGACAGAGCAGCCTCCTCCTTGCTTCTAGGTACCACAATCCTTTGTTTTCCTACAAATAAAATCAATACAGATAAGTACTTTTCAATCTATAAACTTTGGAATATTGGACTTTACACCATTTTTTGTCTTCTTTTGTTCTAGTGAGCTAGGTGGACACGCATGATGATGGGCTATTATGTTTGAGGTTTTTTCCAATGCAATATGAAATGACAAAGTACTTTTTTCTTTAAAGGTTTACTCTATTACCATTTAATATGTTTGATGACCAAGCGAATATATGAATATATATAGCCACAATTATATACATATGTGTACAGAAACACACAAATGCATCCCTTCACACACACATGCACACACACATACAAAAAGAATACATGAATACACACTTGTATAAACAGGTACTTTCCAGAAGCACCTACCATTACTCAAATTCAAAACACACATGCTCAAACACCCCTGGGTAAAAGCACAGACAAACACTCTCTCATGCACACACACACACACACACACACACACACACACACACAGAGAGAGAGAGAGAGAGAGAGAGAGAGAGAGATCTATGAAAAGACTGCTATGTTTCAGCACATATCCTGTCACTTGAGGAACTAGTGGACCTAAGATGTATAAAAGGCTTTTAGATTAACCCAGCCTTTGCTGCCCTGGCCTGTACTTATTTCCTTGTCAGGAACTTTTCCATGCAGTACTTGCTGATCCTACAAGTACTAAGGTCTGCACAAACAAGCTAATCCACACCAGACTCAAGGTCCTAAGAAAGAGGGTTCCAAGAACATCTTCCAGCAAGCTCGAAGTTGAAATATATTCTGCTCTATAAACCTACCTTGGCTACTTCTCAGAAGACCCTGGTAGCACCAATAAAAAGAGTTAACAATGGTTATTATCCAGGAACTTTACAACACATTGCAGTTCATGTGATATGAAAACATCCCTAATGTCAGTCAAAAGGAGGCTAGTGAATTTACATGCAATATTTCTAAAATGCAGTACTCTGAAAAATTATGAGGTGAATCTGTACTGAATCAAAGCCAAGCTCATTATATACTAAGCAAAACAATGTCAGGATGAGGATGCACTGTGCAACTCCATGAATCCTCTTGGTGAAGCCAGTAAGACACACCATGAATTTCTAGGAGGTTAACATAGTATAAGAAAGGCAAAGAAGTCTAACTTTTATTTTAAAAATAAATATATTGTGTAACTTTCTGTGTCTTACTAAAGACTTTAATTATAAAACTATAAAATTGGAGCCTGCCCTACTGTCCTAGGAGGGGACTGGGCCAAAGCCTCTCTGAGTGAGTTTCCATAGAGCTGAACAGAGGACCTGGTTCCTAAATAATTCCAGAAGTGGCAGCCTGAGGCACCTCTCCATACCATAGAGCCGAAAGGGTTTGCTATCAGGGGTCCAGGAACTCCTCTGCCTAGAGTGGCAAGCTAGAGGTGGCCAACTAGGAGGGGGAGCAGAGGGAATGGCAGAAATCAAGTTCCTTCAAAAGAGGATAACTCCACAAAAAGTCTTGGAAATGATCACAGAAGTGTATAACTGGATGAGACATAGGAGAGAGCCTCAATAAGGTGCAGGATGGTTACATAGGTTTGACTGTGTTTATGCTTAGATATTAGGGCAACCTGCCCCTGATGCGTCATTCATCCTACCTGCTGCTGCTTGGTATATAGGTCTTTGATCTTCTAGCTGCCTTCTTTACATAGTAAATTTGTTTCTTTGTTGCATTCTTCCAATGCAATCTGCTCCCCTAGCAACTGTCTGTTCTCCTTCCAAAACATCCTGACTTTGTGCTGGATGAGGTTACATTAACTCAGCAGGTGGCAGTTCCTGAAGCTGAGCCACAAATAAAACATGGTGACACCAGGCAGCATCCATCTTCCTCCCACTCCTCCAAAGACCATTTCCCCAGCATGGGCCCTGATCCCCAGACAGCCCCAGACAACTATCCAGATTGGCCATGAAACATAACATAGAGGGAGGTCAAATCCAGAGGACAGCCACATTCCAGAAGACTCAAGGTACTTCTGGAAATCCTGACACCAACAGGGACTCATGTATCTCTCAGAAGAGAACATGGGGTCCATGTGTGCTTATATGTCCATGGTACAAACAAACAAACAAACAAACAAACAAACAAAACACCTGTAGGTATAAGGCAAAACTTCTCTAGGAGAGAAAAGACCCAAGCAACACACAGTCATTCTATATTTCTCATGGAAACCTCATCTACTTTCAGAGTCCAAGAGGCTCAAGGTTGATTGATATCTCCATTATGGTGTAAACCTTTTCTATCTGGAGGATACTTAGTTGGAAAGGACAATGACTTGAGGGGCTCAGAGACTATTCACACTTGGTCAAAATGAATCTATGATGTTAAAATCTTAGAGCCTTACTTCAAACAAGGCACATTTTCAATTTAAAGGCAAACAGTATAGAACCTCAGCCCTCACTTTAGTTCAAAGACAAGGATGGGCAGACACATCCTGTACCTAGTTCTTGGGTCATGACCCTCTTAGTCACTCATCAGTAGAAGAGATTTTCTTTAGTCAACTCCTGGTCGTGGAGCATACTCTTCAGGTCAGTCATCACCTGGCCAAGTTGCATTTCAAGCATGAATGTCTCAAAGTTAATCCTGTGAGAGGGTATGGCCCAAGGAGCAAATAATCCTGTGAACTAAGGATACAAGTTTCATGTCAATTCAAATAGAATCATGGAAAACCGCAACTCATATATTCCATGGCTTAGCTCCTTGTTACTGGTTCCACTTTGTGCTTATTAAACTGATTATTCTTGGCCTGGGGCCATTAGATCCAAGGAAGTAAAGGCAGGGAGGTGACCTGCTTGAATTCCCTGAAGGGGATTAAAAGATTAGACTAGCTCTCCAAGAACTTTCTAGGAACCTGCACTATAGGCCTGGGTCCACATTAAATCTTTATAACTCTCCTGTTTTTAGACAAGAAATTGTCCATCCTTGGTTCTATTGCTGCATAAATTTCCAAAGGACATAATCATATCTACAGGGAAAAGCCTTTATAATATACAACAGGAGATTCCAATGTGTATCCAATGTGAGCACAGAGGTCAAAAATCCTGTGCTGCTCAAAATGAACCTTCCTGGATTCCTCGCGGTTATTGCCTGGAAACTGAGTCAGGCAAAGCTAAGGACCCAACACATTACAGAGACTTTCCAGATGTTAACCAAACACACAACACACACACACACACACACACACACACACACACACACACTGAATCTCAATCAAAATGTTAAATAAATACAATGATGTGGCTTGATATGATAGTATAATGAACAAAATTTGAGAAAAGCAGTGATGAACTGCAGCCAATCCCGTCATACTGAGAGGCAGTACGTTAGACCAGGCCCCTCCAGCTGATAACAGGACCAATTGGACCCTAATTACCTCCAGGTCAGTTATAAAACTGACTGGCCATAAACACATGGTACCAAACAACTCTCACAAACCATCACCTGTGCAAGCTTCTTAAAGGTAGGATGAGAGCTTACACATGACTATGCTTATACCCTGACTGTGATTCATGCCACAGGCTCTGAATTACTTTTGGAGGAATCAAAAGTACCTGTGACACCAATGTCACTCCTATTTGAACATCAAGTTCTGTGTTGAAACTCCTATCAGCCAAAGGAATTTAGATATTCTAACCGCCTGGAGTTGTAGCCTCCTGTGATATGAGGGAATCTAGGCTAAACAGGGAGGGTCCAAGATAGTCAGCAAAGAACTGGGCATAATGACTACCTGTTGTTCAAATCCTTCTTAGTGTAATTGACCAGGATTTCGTCTCTCTCATTTGTGATGCTCTGGAGATCTCTTTTAAGCTTCCCCAGCATCTTCATTCTCTCTCTCCTGCTCATTGATGGCAGAGGATTTGGGTGATGCCTTACCAACAGACCCTGTAGGTTGATAAAAATTAGTAAACTTGTAGAGATAATAGGGCTAGGAAAGGAGGAACCATGGTTTATCCCACACAGAAGCCCAAGGAAGAAGAAAATCTAGAGACACTGATATTCCCTGAATAACCAGGAAAGCTATCTTCAAGCTGATCTCCTCAGTTAGGTCTCTGTTCCCAACCACCATCACTAAACATATGCCTGACTCTCTATTGCAATCCCCCAAGCCCTGAACTGCATAAGCTGCCCCAGACAAGAAAAAACAGAGGGCATTGTCAGGTCATATCTGACAACATAGTCTGTACTTATTAGCACAAAAAAGATTGACCATAAACACCAGCAACTAACATCTCCCACAAGCCAACTAGTATAAATCTCCAACAAGTATAAATCTACTTCTGGGCTCCGTTCATGTAACATACAATCCAATTCCCCAGGTGGACCTGTTTCCCAGAGGCCAAAAGTCATTCTCCTGTACCTTTCCTTTTATTCAAGTTGGATTATAGTTTTTAGTGTGTACATGCCTTGGGAGGAGACATTGTTTCAATATATTGAGCCAAGTGTTTTCACAAAATCTCTGTTTACAACCCCATTTATTTGCAATGAAAACACCCTTGTACTTGGCAATAGAGGAAGTAAGGTACAGGGAGAACATCAAATTGTAATGTTTTTGTCCCTTCTTCAAAACTAAAATCCCACATACTCCCTTACTCCAAAAAAACAGACAAAATAGGCATCTGTTTGCTAAGGCCAACAGGGACATTGATTTGCTGATCTGTAGTCCCATTAGCTCTCACTTCTCTAGTAACTACCTTTTTGAGTTCCCAGTTCCAGGCCTGAGGCTGCTGGGGGTTGGACTATGATCCTGTATTCCTAAAATACCTAAGGTTAAATGGGATGGGTAGAGGATGCAAAGGCATCAATCATGTCCACTGAAACCTCAATTTTAATGGGTCCATAATTTCAGGAGAGACTCTGTTTGGTATTGACATGAGTGCCTTCTGCCTTCTTGACCTGGGTGTGCTGAGTCCATGGTAAAATGCCATCTAACCTCTCAGGTATAAGAGTAGAAAAATCACGTAAAGCCTTTCCAAATTGATTGTGTTGTCTTTGTCTAACACCTTCAGATATGTAATATCACTATGGCAAGGCCCTAAGATGTCTGGGGAGATGGTGGGGAAGTCATAAGTCTACTCTATTTCTCAAGTAGTCTGATGAATAGCCTTTATGGAGAACTGGAAGACCTGGATAAGGAAAAAAACAGTTATAATTTGTCTAGATGATGATCTCTGAGCCTGGAAAGCAATGCAGGCTTGAAGCCTTAACCCCTATGTTCTATTCTCTTTGAAGAGAGAAGGCATTCTACAGGCTACAGAAAGAGAAACCTTACACACACACACACACACACACACACACACACACACACACACACACACACACACCACACACCCAAGATGTTCTGGGGCATGATGGTAACAAAATTGTTTGAGTGGCCAACCAATGTTTGGTTTAACTTGAGACCCTTGACCTAAGAGGGAACCCACGAGTAACACTGACTGGATTTCCAGGAACCTTACAGAGACTTAAATGGCAAGCATAGAGACAGCATGGGTCTGTGCCAAGTCCTCTGCTGATACATTATGGTTGTTAGCTTGGTGTTTTTGTGGGACTCCTAACAGTGGGAGCAGGTGTAACTCTGATTCTTTTGCTTGATCTTGAGACTTTTCCTCCTATCAGGTTGCCTTGTCCAATATGAAGGTTTTCACGTTGTCTTTTTCTATCTTTTTTTGTCCTGTTAGGCTGTCCTCTCTTGGAGGTCTGCTCCTTTTTGAAGAGGAAACAGGGCAGGGGATTACTGGATCTTGGGGAGAGGAGGACAGGTGAAATAGGGGAGGGGGCGGTACCTGGGAAGAGTGTAGGGAGGAAAAACAGTGCTCAGGATATATTGAATGAGAGAGAATCTGTCTTCAAATAAATATTAATGCAATACTGCTCAAATGAAAATGCAAAAAAGGTAAGCAATAATGAACAAAGAAAAGCAAAATAGTGAAGACAGGGACAGTAGGATTGTGACAGATACAGCTTTTGTTCTGTTTTTGTAGATAGTGGCCATCACAAAGGAGTGCAAAAATATCATCTTGGAGGCTCAATTCCTCCAAGACCTATTCCTGAAAACTTCTAACCTCTGTACAACCTTATCTAGGTCTAGAATGTTTTGGGCATATGAGACTTAGCTGCTGAATAAAATCACCGTTTCTTTTTCTTTCTGAACTTTGGCTGGCTTGTCAACTAAGTTGTTCTGACTCAAACTCCTCTTCATGCTAACTGATTCAAACTGGCTTCTTTCACTTCTGACTGAATTGCTGTGCTTGGCCTCAAATGAACTTTAGCAATCTGTTCTCATCTTCTGGCACAGTCTCATTCTCTGGCTCATTCTTTCTTCACATGTGTCTAGCTCGTTTTCTCTTTAGCCTGTATCTGTTAAACTCTCCAGGTAAAACTGCCTCCTCCTCTCACCCTCTCAGCTGCTTCCTCTTATGTTGCCTCTCTCCCCTCTCTCTTCTCTTGAGAGTTGGGCATATCCTATCTTGTCAGATCTTTCTCTGATTCATCATTTTGTCAGCCACTCAAATAGACATTGCTTTCAAACATGAGTGCTTCCTTCTAAAGCTAACTTTATTTTCATCGTTTGGCAGAAAACGTGTACTAAGGGCTGAGCCACACCACAAATAGAAACACCTTCCCTCTCCCATCCCACCCCCAACCCCAAGTAAACTGGATATTCCCTGGGTTAACACTGTGATCAAATACCCTGCAACACAGGAGTTCATGATAAGCTCATCTTGGGCCCAGTCTATGGCTGTGAAATCAGAAGTTTTGCTCTCAGCAATGTGAAATATGTATCACATAGGAAACAAAAGAAGTCATTTTCTTGTTTTAGTTTTCACTAGTTTGAAATGTGGAATCACAATGTTTCTTATTTCATTCCAAAAGCAAACTCTTGATTGTTGTCAAGGAAAACCAATGTCTAAATAACTTTTCAATAAAATAAATATGTGATATTTACAAATTTGCTGCATTAACTATATTATGCATTAAGAATAAATACACCAAGGTATAAAAATGTTAAATGTTTAATCACATTCTCCAAAGCAAAAATGAAAGTGTTACCATCTAACTTACTTCATGCAGAGAAAATAGAGATGAATCAGTTATTTAAGGCTATTACATGTGTGCCCAATTGTAATTTATCATCAGTATTTAAATTCAGACAAAACAGTCTGTTTCTTAAATTCATTTTTACTTTTTCATGCAGTATGACTCACAGGCAGAAAACTTTCATACCATCCAAATAAAGCCACTTGCTGCATTTTTACAGTGTACTATAATACCACATTTGCTTCCCATCTTAACAACTCTTGCAACAGAAAGCTTGATAGTTCATTTCTCTTCCCCATATAATGTGCTAACTAAACATTAGTCAAACCCTTTGAAGGAGATTTGCCTCAGCTAGATTCTGTGCTTTCTGCCATTCTGTAGGGAGTTGGCAGGAATCTGACATTGAACAAGGACAAGGAAGTAGGCTCAGAATAGAATAGTTACATTTGGGCTAAAACAAAGCTCCAGGTAATCTCAGCCAAGGAATGTGTGGCATTCCTTTTATCTTGGTCGCTCTGATAAGCCCTGTAAAACTATGATTCCTCGACTTTATTAGCTTGTTGCTACGTACTCTGGTGGAGTCAGTTTGACAGGCGAAAGTTTGAAAGCTATCTCATGAGAAAAAGAGTTTCACGAAAGCTCCTTCCTGGAGTCTGGCAAAAGCCATGTTCTCCAGTTAGGTCAGTTTGACAAGCGGAAGCTTGGAAGCTGGCCTTGAGGAAAAGAGTTTCAAGGAAACTCCCTCCTGGAGTCTAGCGATCCCCCTAACCCATAAAATTAATTTTCCACTCCTGCATTAGTCTAGTGTATGGATCCACGTGCCCTCTATTAAGCATTACCCTATTATAAGTGCCTTTTAAGATTGAATTCTGACATAGCTAAAGCCTCTCCCAGTGTTCCAAGATCCCAGATTACAGCAAGGAGTTTAACCTATTCAGTAACTAATTAAGCATTACAATAGACAGAGCCATTAACTCAGTTGTCTGCAGAAAGCCTGGGAATCTCACTGAGATAGAAATCTTTACTACAGGCTACATTCCATGCCAAGAGCAAATTGATATACTATCCTGATAAATGGGGAATTTTCCAGACAAGATAAGATTTTACAAGGCCTAAGAATTTAGGGGTCCGTGACACTACATTATTCTTGAGGCCTGTCAAGAGTTAAAACCCCCTGGTGCTATTAACACTAAAGTGTGAAATTCTTGCCTGGCATTAGGCTGATCCTAGGCAGGGCTGTTGATCTCTATTGTAAACATTTATCAAGATCCTGAAAATTCCTTTCTTGCTTGTATCTGGTAAATTTCAGTGTACCTTGTCTTATTGTGATTTGTAGCTCCTGATAATTCGCTGTATTATATAATAGTCTAATGCTCGACCAGACATTACATTCAGATTCAACACCTCTCTTGTGTGCATCTGTTTGTCAATTTAATCCTAAGCTTTGCCCACCTACTCTAGAGACCCGTTCTACGCAGACACAGGGGTCCAGAGGGTCTGTGGCAGCTTGTGTATTCCTTGACCTAGAACTGACCTTTTTATTGGCATGTACTTAAAATGGTATAAAAGCAGGCTTGAGGAAAATAGACCTGCTTCAGCCTCAGCACTGGCTGGAGTCATGTTATAGTGATTTCTAATTGTCTTCTTCTATTCAATCCTCCTTCCCTCCCTTGAGATCCTGTTGACTGACTGAGCTGAATGGTCACCCTTTATTTTCCACTGCTACCTGCAGATAGACAAGATGGTTCTCATATTCATCTGACAATAAGAGTGCACGAAAGATTAAAATTATATGGGAAAAGGCAATGGGTCAACAACGCTTAAGCTGTAATTACATGCCGTTTTTATGACCAATACAGCACTGACTGTGAGAGTCTTTACAAGAATTTAATCCTTTAACCTTTGCTATTGTCTTCATTCCTTTAGCACAATGTCACCTTAAGGCACCCAGCTTGTCCCCAACAAATGAGCACTGAGGTAATTCTCGTATTTAGGCTACCATAATACAACTGCAATGAACATGAGAATTCTGGTTCTTCTTTAAACTAATTTCAAGTGCATAGAAACTATACTGAGAAGACTGCTGGGATCCATGGCAACTCTGTCATTTTTATGAGAACTCAGTAGAATGGGGTTGCTTGGGAGTAGGTATTATGTGCAAATGTATCAGAATACATATATTAACTATGTAAAATTTTATATCAACTATAACACAACATGGTCTTAACTAATTTTAGTTGACATCTATGAAAACTCCCAACCTATTGCTTTCAGAGTTTATTTCTAATGCACAATCCTGTATCACATTCATATTCATTATTCAATTCTGGACAGTGTCTTATTTTCACTCTTTTTGTTTTCTCAATTAAGTTATACTTAGTGAGATATCATTTATATAACCCTTACAATGTATTCTGTGTCCCAAAATCTATGCTAAAGTCCTCTTTCTATAGCTTTATACTTTATTTCACATTATTTTCAGTTTCACATATTTACAACTGTAAAAAACACCATTATGGGGAGGTTTTCAAAAATAAAAGAGATGTTGGGTAGGTTTAATTTGCAGCATAAATTCAAAACAATCTAAAGAAAAATCCTAACAGGAAAGCTGATTCCAAAGCTATCTGCATTAAAAAAAAAAAAACCCCTCAGAATTGTCATTAGGATTATGAAGAAATAGTACACCTTTCAGCACAATGTAAATTCCATCCGTACTTATCACAGAGCTACAATAATCAAAAGCTTTATAACATTCTTGAAAAAATAATGAGATATAGAGAAGAAAGTCAAGAACATAAGCCCCAAATTATAGTCAAGCTTCAATCAAAAGACCTAAGGAAACTCAGCCAGGAAAAATGTGAACATGACCAATATTACCCAATGACTGCATATGTATACAAATGTAATAAACACAAACTTCACAACTCCCACAAAAATAATTCAAAGCGACCCCTAACTGGCACATTTCTGATCCCCCCAGCTACTACTGGTCCCACTTCCAAACAGAGGCCCCAGAGCTCTCTCTGTATGGACATCATCAGAAAGGTGGGCTAGAGTTCTGCTGAACCTAATGCCCTGTTGAGTTCTTGCACAAACCCAGCCCTATTGAGCCCACACACAAACCAAAGTTGAAGAATAATTTTAATGTCTGCTTCCTGCCACCTGGATTATAGCATATGATGTAGAATCTGCCCTACCCACCTGCACACCACCATGCACACTTAAGAAACCTTTGCATCTCAGAAACTCCTTTTGGACCCTTGATCTGAATTTTCCTGACCCACTCCATTCATTGTGACTGGTGATAGTGGAAAGGTAAAAGGATTTTAATCAGATCTTGCTGAAGGATGATCTCCATAACCTCATCTCTACCAGTTTATAAACTATTTGTAAAATCTATCACACAAAACTGAATTTGCAATGCAATGTTGAGAACTTCTAGAAACCAGATTTTCAGTGTTGGAATCTGTCTTCTGCACACCAAAAGCAATGCTTGTATGTGCACATGGAGCAGTGATATAAATAACACAGCTTCCTATGGCCAGAGCTGCCGAGCCTACTCCCCTCCAGGGAATCCACACTCAGGCAGGCTCAGAGGCCAAGGCTCTTTGCCCAGGTCACCACATGTACCAAAAGAAAGACAGTCTGCGCCAGTGTCATCAACCAGGTGCTATCTGTCCCTGAGGTCAGCATCGCGCCACTCCTGGAACTTACTGCATATGAGATCTTTGAGCAGGACCTGAAGAAGAAGATGCCTGAGTCAGTGCCCCTGGAGTTCATCCCCGCTAAAGGCCTATTGGGTCGACAGGACAGGGTTAGGGTTAGGGTTAGGGTTAGGGTTAGGGTTAGGGTTAGGGTTAGGGTTAGGGTTAGGGTTAGGGTTAGGGTTAGGGTTAGGGTTAGGGTTAGGGTTAGGGTTAGGGTTAGGGTTAGGGTTAGGGTTAGGGTTAGGGTTAGGGTTAGGGTTAGGGTTAGGGTTAGGGTTAGGGTTAGGGTTAGGGTTAGGGTTAGGGTTAGGGTTAGGGTTAGGGTTAGGGTTAGGGTTAGGGTTAGGGTTAGGGTTAGGGTTAGGGTTAGGGTTAGGGTTAGGGTTAGGGTTAGGGTTAGGGTTAGGGTTAGGGTTAGGGTTAGGGTTAGGGTTAGGGTTAGGGTTAGGGTTAGGGTTAGGGTTAGGGTTAGGGTTAGGGTTAGGGTTAGGGTTAGGGTTAGGGTTAGGGTTAGGGTTAGGGTTAGGGTTAGGGTTAGGGTTAGGGTTAGGGTTAGGGTTAGGGTTAGGGTTAGGGTTAGGGTTAGGGTTAGGGTTAGGGTTAGGGTTAGGGTTAGGGTTAGGGTTAGGGTTAGGGTTAGGGTTAGGGTTAGGGTTAGGGTTAGGGTTAGGGTTAGGGTTAGGGTTAGGGTTAGGGTTAGGGTTAGGGTTAGGGTTAGGGTTAGGGTTAGGGTTAGGGTTAGGGTTAGGGTTAGGGTTAGGGTTAGGGTTAGGGTTAGGGTTAGGGTTAGGGTTAGGGTTAGGGTTAGGGTTAGGGTTAGGGTTAGGGTTAGGGTTAGGGTTAGGGTTAGGGTTAGGGTTAGGGTTAGGGTTAGGGTTAGGGTTAGGGTTAGGGTTAGGGTTAGGGTTAGGGTTAGGGTTAGGGTTAGGGTTAGGGTTAGGGTTAGGGTTAGGGTTAGGGTTAGGGTTAGGGTTAGGGTTAGGGTTAGGGTTAGGGTTAGGGTTAGGGTTAGGGTTAGGGTTAGGGTTAGGGTTAGGGTTAGGGTTAGGGTTAGGGTTAGGGTTAGGGTTAGGGTTAGGGTTAGGGTTAGGGTTAGGGTTAGGGTTAGGGTTAGGGTTAGGGTTAGGGTTAGGGTTAGGGTTAGGGTTAGGGTTAGGGTTAGGGTTAGGGTTAGGGTTAGGGTTAGGGTTAGGGTTAGGGTTAGGGTTAGGGTTAGGGTTAGGGTTAGGGTTAGGGTTAGGGTTAGGGTTAGGGTTAGGGTTAGGGTTAGGGTTAGGGTTAGGGTTAGGGTTAGGGTTAGGGTTAGGGTTAGGGTTAGGGTTAGGGTTAGGGTTAGGGTTAGGGTTAGGGTTAGGGTTAGGGTTAGGGTTAGGGTTAGGGTTAGGGTTAGGGTTAGGGTTAGGGTTAGGGTTAGGGTTAGGGTTAGGGTTAGGGTTAGGGTTAGGGTTAGGGTTAGGGTTAGGGTTAGGGTTAGGGTTAGGGTTAGGGTTAGGGTTAGGGTTAGGGTTAGGGTTAGGGTTAGGGTTAGGGTTAGGGTTAGGGTTAGGGTTAGGGTTAGGGTTAGGGTTAGGGTTAGGGTTAGGGTTAGGGTTAGGGTTAGGGTTAGGGTTAGGGTTAGGGTTAGGGTTAGGGTTAGGGTTAGGGTTAGGGTTAGGGTTAGGGTTAGGGTTAGGGTTAGGGTTAGGGTTAGGGTTAGGGTTAGGGTTAGGGTTAGGGTTAGGGTTAGGGTTAGGGTTAGGGTTAGGGTTAGGGTTAGGGTTAGGGTTAGGGTTAGGGTTAGGGTTAGGGTTAGGGTTAGGGTTAGGGTTAGGGTTAGGGTTAGGGTTAGGGTTAGGGTTAGGGTTAGGGTTAGGGTTAGGGTTAGGGTTAGGGTTAGGGTTAGGGTTAGGGTTAGGGTTAGGGTTAGGGTTAGGGTTAGGGTTAGGGTTAGGGTTAGGGTTAGGGTTAGGGTTAGGGTTAGGGTTAGGGTTAGGGTTAGGGTTAGGGTTAGGGTTAGGGTTAGGGTTAGGGTTAGGGTTAGGGTTAGGGTTAGGGTTAGGGTTAGGGTTAGGGTTAGGGTTAGGGTTAGGGTTAGGGTTAGGGTTAGGGTTAGGGTTAGGGTTAGGGTTAGGGTTAGGGTTAGGGTTAGGGTTAGGGTTAGGGTTAGGGTTAGGG
This sequence comes from Mus spretus, assembly GCA_921997135.2. Lineage (NCBI taxonomy): Eukaryota > Metazoa > Chordata > Mammalia > Rodentia > Muridae > Mus > Mus spretus. Next base: position 6,459 of record CAKLHJ020000002.1, on the reverse strand, counting down.
TTAGGGTTAGGGTTAGGGTTAGGGTTAGGGTTAGGGTTAGGGTTAGGGTTAGGGTTAGGGTTAGGGTTAGGGTTAGGGTTAGGGTTAGGGTTAGGGTTAGGGTTAGGGTTAGGGTTAGGGTTAGGGTTAGGGTTAGGGTTAGGGTTAGGGTTAGGGTTAGGGTTAGGGTTAGGGTTAGGGTTAGGGTTAGGGTTAGGGTTAGGGTTAGGGTTAGGGTTAGGGTTAGGGTTAGGGTTAGGGTTAGGGTTAGGGTTAGGGTTAGGGTTAGGGTTAGGGTTAGGGTTAGGGTTAGGGTTAGGGTTAGGGTTAGGGTTAGGGTTAGGGTTAGGGTTAGGGTTAGGGTTAGGGTTAGGGTTAGGGTTAGGGTTAGGGTTAGGGTTAGGGTTAGGGTTAGGGTTAGGGTTAGGGTTAGGGTTAGGGTTAGGGTTAGGGTTAGGGTTAGGGTTAGGGTTAGGGTTAGGGTTAGGGTTAGGGTTAGGGTTAGGGTTAGGGTTAGGGTTAGGGTTAGGGTTAGGGTTAGGGTTAGGGTTAGGGTTAGGGTTAGGGTTAGGGTTAGGGTTAGGGTTAGGGTTAGGGTTAGGGTTAGGGTTAGGGTTAGGGTTAGGGTTAGGGTTAGGGTTAGGGTTAGGGTTAGGGTTAGGGTTAGGGTTAGGGTTAGGGTTAGGGTTAGGGTTAGGGTTAGGGTTAGGGTTAGGGTTAGGGTTAGGGTTAGGGTTAGGGTTAGGGTTAGGGTTAGGGTTAGGGTTAGGGTTAGGGTTAGGGTTAGGGTTAGGGTTAGGGTTAGGGTTAGGGTTAGGGTTAGGGTTAGGGTTAGGGTTAGGGTTAGGGTTAGGGTTAGGGTTAGGGTTAGGGTTAGGGTTAGGGTTAGGGTTAGGGTTAGGGTTAGGGTTAGGGTTAGGGTTAGGGTTAGGGTTAGGGTTAGGGTTAGGGTTAGGGTTAGGGTTAGGGTTAGGGTTAGGGTTAGGGTTAGGGTTAGGGTTAGGGTTAGGGTTAGGGTTAGGGTTAGGGTTAGGGTTAGGGTTAGGGTTAGGGTTAGGGTTAGGGTTAGGGTTAGGGTTAGGGTTAGGGTTAGGGTTAGGGTTAGGGTTAGGGTTAGGGTTAGGGTTAGGGTTAGGGTTAGGGTTAGGGTTAGGGTTAGGGTTAGGGTTAGGGTTAGGGTTAGGGTTAGGGTTAGGGTTAGGGTTAGGGTTAGGGTTAGGGTTAGGGTTAGGGTTAGGGTTAGGGTTAGGGTTAGGGTTAGGGTTAGGGTTAGGGTTAGGGTTAGGGTTAGGGTTAGGGTTAGGGTTAGGGTTAGGGTTAGGGTTAGGGTTAGGGTTAGGGTTAGGGTTAGGGTTAGGGTTAGGGTTAGGGTTAGGGTTAGGGTTAGGGTTAGGGTTAGGGTTAGGGTTAGGGTTAGGGTTAGGGTTAGGGTTAGGGTTAGGGTTAGGGTTAGGGTTAGGGTTAGGGTTAGGGTTAGGGTTAGGGTTAGGGTTAGGGTTAGGGTTAGGGTTAGGGTTAGGGTTAGGGTTAGGGTTAGGGTTAGGGTTAGGGTTAGGGTTAGGGTTAGGGTTAGGGTTAGGGTTAGGGTTAGGGTTAGGGTTAGGGTTAGGGTTAGGGTTAGGGTTAGGGTTAGGGTTAGGGTTAGGGTTAGGGTTAGGGTTAGGGTTAGGGTTAGGGTTAGGGTTAGGGTTAGGGTTAGGGTTAGGGTTAGGGTTAGGGTTAGGGTTAGGGTTAGGGTTAGGGTTAGGGTTAGGGTTAGGGTTAGGGTTAGGGTTAGGGTTAGGGTTAGGGTTAGGGTTAGGGTTAGGGTTAGGGTTAGGGTTAGGGTTAGGGTTAGGGTTAGGGTTAGGGTTAGGGTTAGGGTTAGGGTTAGGGTTAGGGTTAGGGTTAGGGTTAGGGTTAGGGTTAGGGTTAGGGTTAGGGTTAGGGTTAGGGTTAGGGTTAGGGTTAGGGTTAGGGTTAGGGTTAGGGTTAGGGTTAGGGTTAGGGTTAGGGTTAGGGTTAGGGTTAGGGTTAGGGTTAGGGTTAGGGTTAGGGTTAGGGTTAGGGTTAGGGTTAGGGTTAGGGTTAGGGTTAGGGTTAGGGTTAGGGTTAGGGTTAGGGTTAGGGTTAGGGTTAGGGTTAGGGTTAGGGTTAGGGTTAGGGTTAGGGTTAGGGTTAGGGTTAGGGTTAGGGTTAGGGTTAGGGTTAGGGTTAGGGTTAGGGTTAGGGTTAGGGTTAGGGTTAGGGTTAGGGTTAGGGTTAGGGTTAGGGTTAGGGTTAGGGTTAGGGTTAGGGTTAGGGTTAGGGTTAGGGTTAGGGTTAGGGTTAGGGTTAGGGTTAGGGTTAGGGTTAGGGTTAGGGTTAGGGTTAGGGTTAGGGTTAGGGTTAGGGTTAGGGTTAGGGTTAGGGTTAGGGTTAGGGTTAGGGTTAGGGTTAGGGTTAGGGTTAGGGTTAGGGTTAGGGTTAGGGTTAGGGTTAGGGTTAGGGTTAGGGTTAGGGTTAGGGTTAGGGTTAGGGTTAGGGTTAGGGTTAGGGTTAGGGTTAGGGTTAGGGTTAGGGTTAGGGTTAGGGTTAGGGTTAGGGTTAGGGTTAGGGTTAGGGTTAGGGTTAGGGTTAGGGTTAGGGTTAGGGTTAGGGTTAGGGTTAGGGTTAGGGTTAGGGTTAGGGTTAGGGTTAGGGTTAGGGTTAGGGTTAGGGTTAGGGTTAGGGTTAGGGTTAGGGTTAGGGTTAGGGTTAGGGTTAGGGTTAGGGTTAGGGTTAGGGTTAGGGTTAGGGTTAGGGTTAGGGTTAGGGTTAGGGTTAGGGTTAGGGTTAGGGTTAGGGTTAGGGTTAGGGTTAGGGTTAGGGTTAGGGTTAGGGTTAGGGTTAGGGTTAGGGTTAGGGTTAGGGTTAGGGTTAGGGTTAGGGTTAGGGTTAGGGTTAGGGTTAGGGTTAGGGTTAGGGTTAGGGTTAGGGTTAGGGTTAGGGTTAGGGTTAGGGTTAGGGTTAGGGTTAGGGTTAGGGTTAGGGTTAGGGTTAGGGTTAGGGTTAGGGTTAGGGTTAGGGTTAGGGTTAGGGTTAGGGTTAGGGTTAGGGTTAGGGTTAGGGTTAGGGTTAGGGTTAGGGTTAGGGTTAGGGTTAGGGTTAGGGTTAGGGTTAGGGTTAGGGTTAGGGTTAGGGTTAGGGTTAGGGTTAGGGTTAGGGTTAGGGTTAGGGTTAGGGTTAGGGTTAGGGTTAGGGTTAGGGTTAGGGTTAGGGTTAGGGTTAGGGTTAGGGTTAGGGTTAGGGTTAGGGTTAGGGTTAGGGTTAGGGTTAGGGTTAGGGTTAGGGTTAGGGTTAGGGTTAGGGTTAGGGTTAGGGTTAGGGTTAGGGTTAGGGTTAGGGTTAGGGTTAGGGTTAGGGTTAGGGTTAGGGTTAGGGTTAGGGTTAGGGTTAGGGTTAGGGTTAGGGTTAGGGTTAGGGTTAGGGTTAGGGTTAGGGTTAGGGTTAGGGTTAGGGTTAGGGTTAGGGTTAGGGTTAGGGTTAGGGTTAGGGTTAGGGTTAGGGTTAGGGTTAGGGTTAGGGTTAGGGTTAGGGTTAGGGTTAGGGTTAGGGTTAGGGTTAGGGTTAGGGTTAGGGTTAGGGTTAGGGTTAGGGTTAGGGTTAGGGTTAGGGTTAGGGTTAGGGTTAGGGTTAGGGTTAGGGTTAGGGTTAGGGTTAGGGTTAGGGTTAGGGTTAGGGTTAGGGTTAGGGTTAGGGTTAGGGTTAGGGTTAGGGTTAGGGTTAGGGTTAGGGTTAGGGTTAGGGTTAGGGTTAGGGTTAGGGTTAGGGTTAGGGTTAGGGTTAGGGTTAGGGTTAGGGTTAGGGTTAGGGTTAGGGTTAGGGTTAGGGTTAGGGTTAGGGTTAGGGTTAGGGTTAGGGTTAGGGTTAGGGTTAGGGTTAGGGTTAGGGTTAGGGTTAGGGTTAGGGTTAGGGTTAGGGTTAGGGTTAGGGTTAGGGTTAGGGTTAGGGTTAGGGTTAGGGTTAGGGTTAGGGTTAGGGTTAGGGTTAGGGTTAGGGTTAGGGTTAGGGTTAGGGTTAGGGTTAGGGTTAGGGTTAGGGTTAGGGTTAGGGTTAGGGTTAGGGTTAGGGTTAGGGTTAGGGTTAGGGTTAGGGTTAGGGTTAGGGTTAGGGTTAGGGTTAGGGTTAGGGTTAGGGTTAGGGTTAGGGTTAGGGTTAGGGTTAGGGTTAGGGTTAGGGTTAGGGTTAGGGTTAGGGTTAGGGTTAGGGTTAGGGTTAGGGTTAGGGTTAGGGTTAGGGTTAGGGTTAGGGTTAGGGTTAGGGTTAGGGTTAGGGTTAGGGTTAGGGTTAGGGTTAGGGTTAGGGTTAGGGTTAGGGTTAGGGTTAGGGTTAGGGTTAGGGTTAGGGTTAGGGTTAGGGTTAGGGTTAGGGTTAGGGTTAGGGTTAGGGTTAGGGTTAGGGTTAGGGTTAGGGTTAGGGTTAGGGTTAGGGTTAGGGTTAGGGTTAGGGTTAGGGTTAGGGTTAGGGTTAGGGTTAGGGTTAGGGTTAGGGTTAGGGTTAGGGTTAGGGTTAGGGTTAGGGTTAGGGTTAGGGTTAGGGTTAGGGTTAGGGTTAGGGTTAGGGTTAGGGTTAGGGTTAGGGTTAGGGTTAGGGTTAGGGTTAGGGTTAGGGTTAGGGTTAGGGTTAGGGTTAGGGTTAGGGTTAGGGTTAGGGTTAGGGTTAGGGTTAGGGTTAGGGTTAGGGTTAGGGTTAGGGTTAGGGTTAGGGTTAGGGTTAGGGTTAGGGTTAGGGTTAGGGTTAGGGTTAGGGTTAGGGTTAGGGTTAGGGTTAGGGTTAGGGTTAGGGTTAGGGTTAGGGTTAGGGTTAGGGTTAGGGTTAGGGTTAGGGTTAGGGTTAGGGTTAGGGTTAGGGTTAGGGTTAGGGTTAGGGTTAGGGTTAGGGTTAGGGTTAGGGTTAGGGTTAGGGTTAGGGTTAGGGTTAGGGTTAGGGTTAGGGTTAGGGTTAGGGTTAGGGTTAGGGTTAGGGTTAGGGTTAGGGTTAGGGTTAGGGTTAGGGTTAGGGTTAGGGTTAGGGTTAGGGTTAGGGTTAGGGTTAGGGTTAGGGTTAGGGTTAGGGTTAGGGTTAGGGTTAGGGTTAGGGTTAGGGTTAGGGTTAGGGTTAGGGTTAGGGTTAGGGTTAGGGTTAGGGTTAGGGTTAGGGTTAGGGTTAGGGTTAGGGTTAGGGTTAGGGTTAGGGTTAGGGTTAGGGTTAGGGTTAGGGTTAGGGTTAGGGTTAGGGTTAGGGTTAGGGTAGGGTTAGGGTTAGGGTTAGGGTTAGGGTTAGGGTTAGGGTTAGGGTTAGGGTTAGGGTTAGGGTTAGGGTTAGGGTTAGGGTTAGGGTTAGGGTTAGGGTTAGGGTTAGGGTTAGGGTTAGGGTTAGGGTTAGGGTTAGGGTTAGGGTTAGGGTTAGGGTTAGGGTTAGGGTTAGGGTTAGGGTTAGGGTTAGGGTTAGGGTTAGGGTTAGGGTTAGGGTTAGGGTTAGGGTTAGGGTTAGGGTTAGGGTTAGGGTTAGGGTTAGGGTTAGGGTTAGGGTTAGGGTTAGGGTTAGGGTTAGGGTTAGGGTTAGGGTTAGGGTTAGGGTTAGGGTTAGGGTTAGGGTTAGGGTTAGGGTTAGGGTTAGGGTTAGGGTTAGGGTTAGGGTTAGGGTTAGGGTTAGGGTTAGGGTTAGGGTTAGGGTTAGGGTTAGGGTTAGGGTTAGGGTTAGGGTTAGGGTTAGGGTTAGGGTTAGGGTTAGGGTTAGGGTTAGGGTTAGGGTTAGGGTTAGGGTTAGGGTTAGGGTTAGGGTTAGGGTTAGGGTTAGGGTTAGGGTTAGGGTTAGGGTTAGGGTTAGGGTTAGGGTTAGGGTTAGGGTTAGGGTTAGGGTTAGGGTTAGGGTTAGGGTTAGGGTTAGGGTTAGGGTTAGGGTTAGGGTTAGGGTTAGGGTTAGGGTTAGGGTTAGGGTTAGGGTTAGGGTTAGGGTTAGGGTTAGGGTTAGGGTTAGGGTTAGGGTTAGGGTTAGGGTTAGGGTTAGGGTTAGGGTTAGGGTTAGGGTTAGGGTTAGGGTTAGGGTTAGGGTTAGGGTTAGGGTTAGGGTTAGGGTTAGGGTTAGGGTTAGGGTTTAGGGTTAGGGTTAGGGTTAGGGTTAGGGTTAGGGTTAGGGTAGGGTTAGGGTTAGGGGTTAGGGTTAGGGTTAGGGTTAGGGTTAGGGTTAGGGTTAGGTTAGGGTTTAGGGTTAGGGTTAGGGTTAGGGTTAGGGTTAGGGTTAGGGTTAGGGTTAGGGTTAGGGTTAGGGTTAGGGTTAGGGTTAGGGTTAGGGTTAGGGTTAGGGTTAGGGTTAGGGTTAGGGTTAGGGTTGGGTTAGGGTTAGGGTTAGGGTTAGGGTTAGGGTTAGGGTTGGGTTGTAGGGTTAGGGTTAGGGTTAGGGTTAGGGTTAGGGTTAGGGTTAGGGTTAGGGTTAGGGTTAGGGTTAGGGTTAGGGTTAGGGTTAGGGTTAGGGTTTAGGGTTAGGGTTGTTAGGGTTAGG
>CAKLHJ020000001.1:0-140264 GCA_921997135.2 Mus spretus | reverse complement strand
AGAAAAATCACTCACATTCATCCCACCGCCTCAGAAAACCAAACACAGTCATCCCCCTGCCTCAGAAAATCACTCACAGTCATCCCTGGTCAGAAAATCACTTACAGTATCCCCCTGCCTCAGAAATTCACTCACAGTCATCCCACTGCCTCAGAAAATCACTCACAGCATCCCCCTGCTTCAGAAAATCACTCACAGTCATCCCTGTGCCTCAGAAAATCAAACACACTCATCCCACTGCCTCAGAAAATCACTCACTATCATCCCTCTGCCTCAGAAAATCACTCACAGTCATCCCCTGCCTCAGAAAATCACTCACAGTCATCCCCCTGCCTCAGAAAATCACTCATAGTCATCCCCCTGCCTCAGAAAATCACTCACAGTCATCCCACTGCCTCAGAAAATCATCACTGTCATCCCCCTGCCTCAGAAAATCACTCAGACTCATCGCCCTGCCTCAGAAAATCACTCACAGTCATCCCCTGCCTCAGAAAATCACTCACAGTCATCCCCCTACCTCAGAAAATCAATCACAGTCATCCCCCTGCCTCAGAAAATCACTCACAGTCATCCCCCTGCCTCAGAAAATCACTCACAGTCATCGCCCTGCCTCAGAAAATCACTCACAGTCATCCCCCTGACACACACAGTCACACAGCCACATCCCCCCTGCCCCAAAGTTACTCAGCATCATCCCCCTGTGTCAGAAAATCACTCAATGTCTTCCCCCTGCCTCAGAAAATCACACCCTGTCATCCCCCTGCCTCAGAAAATCAAACAAAGTCATCTCCCTGCCTCAGAAAATAAAATACACTCATCCTACTGCCTCAGAAATTCACTCACAGTCATCCCACTGCCTTAGGAAATCACTCACAGTCATCCCCCTGCCTCATAAAATCACTCACAGACATCCCCCTGCCTCACACAGAAACTCACTACCATACCCCTGCATCAGAAAATCAGACATTCACTCAGAGTCAACCCCCTGCCTCATACATTCACTCACAGTGATCCTCCTGACACAGAAAATCACTCACAGTCATCCCCCTGCTTCAGAAAATCACTCACAGTCATCCCCCTGCCTCCGAAAATCACTCACAGTAATCCTCTGCTTCAGAAAATCACTTACAGTCATCCCGCTGCCTCAGTAAATCACTCACAGACATCCCACTGCCTCAGAAAATCACTCACTGTCATCCCCCTGCTTCAGAAAATCACTCACAGTCATCACACTGCCTCAGAAAATCACTCACAATCATGCCCCTGCCTCACACAGTCACACAGCCACATCCCCCCGCCCGAAAGTTACTCAGCATCATCCCCCTGTGTCAGAAAATCACTCACTGTCTGGCCCCTGCCTCAGAAATCACACACTGTCATCCCCCTGCCTCAGAAAATCAAACACACTCATCACCCTGCCACAGAAAATCGCTCAGGCTCATGCCCCTGCCTCAGAAAAACACTCACAGTCAGACCCCTTGCCTCAGAAAATCACTCACAGTCATCCCACTGCCTCAGAAAATCACTCACAGACATCCCCCTGCCTCACAAGAAACTCACTTCCATCCCCCTGCATCAGAAAATCAGACATTCACTCCGAGTCAACCCCCTGCCTCATACATTCACTCACAGTGATCCCCCTGCCTCAGAAAATCACTCACAGTCAGCCCCCTGCTTCAGAAAATCACTCACTGTCATCCCCCTGCTTCAGAAAATCACTCACAGTCATCCCCCTGCTTCAGAAAATCACTCACACTCATCCCACTGCCTCAGAAAATCACACACTGTCATCCCCCTGCCTCAGAAAATCACTCACAGTCATCCCCCTGCCTCAGAAAATCAATCAGACTCATCCCCATGCCTCAGAAAATCACTCAGACTCATCCCCATGCCTCAGAAAATCACTCAGAGTCATCCCCATGCCTCAGAAAATCACTCACAGTCAGCCCCCTGACTCAGAAAATCACTCACAGTAGGCCCCCTGCCTCAGAAAATCAATGACAGCCATCCCATGCCTCAGTAAATCACTCACAGTCATCACCCTGCCTCAGAAAATCACTCACAGTCATCCCCCTGCCTCACACAGTCACACAGCCACATCCCCCTGCCCCAAAGTTACTCAACATCATCCCCCTGTGTCAGAAAATCACTCACTGTCTTCCCCCTGCCTCAGAAAATCACACACTGTCATCCCCCTGCCTCAAAAATCACTCACAGTCATCCCCCTGCCTCAGAAAATCACTCACAGTCATCCCACTGCCTCAGAAAATCACTCACTGTCATTTCCCTGCTTCAGAAAATCACTCACAGTCATCCCCCTGCTTCAGAAAATCACTCACAGTCATCCCACTGCCTCAGAATACCAAACACAGTCATCCCCCTGCCTCAAAAAATCACTCACTGTAATCCCCTGCCTCAGAAAATCACTTAGAGTCATCCCCCTGCCTCAGAAAATCACTCACACTCTTCCCACTGCCTCAGAAAATCAAACACACTCATCCCCCTGCCTCAGAAAATCACTCACAGTCAGCCCCCTGCTTCAGAAAATCACTTAGAGTCATCCCCCTGCCTCAGAAAATCACTCACACTCTTCCCACTGCCTCAGAAAATCAAACACACTCATCCCCCTGCCTCAGAAAATCACTCACAGTCATCCCCCTGCCTCAGAAAATCACTCACAGTCATCTTCCTGCCTCAGAAAATCACTCAGACTCATCCCCCTGCCTCACAAAATCACTCACAGTCATCCCCCTTCCTCAGAAAATCAAACACAGCCATCCCCCTGCCTCAGGAAATCACTCACAGTCATTCCCCTGCCTCAGAAAATCACTCACAGTCATCCCCCTGCCTCACACAGTCACACAGCCACATCCCCCTCCCCCAAAGTTACTCAGCATCATCCCCCTGTGTCAGAAAATCACTCACTGTCTTCCCCCTGCCTCAGAAAATCACACACTGTCATCCCCCTGCCTCAGAAAATCACTCACAGAAATCCCACTGCCTCAGAACATCACTCACAGTCATCCCCCTGCCTCACACAGTCACACAGCCACATCCCCCTGCCCCAAAGTTACTCAGCATCATCCCCCTGTTTCAGAAAATCACTCACTGTGATCCCTCTGCCTCAGAAAATCAAACACAGTCATCCCCATGCCTCAGAAAATCACTCAGGCTCATCCCCCTGCCTCAGAAAATCAAACACACTCATCCTACTGCCTCAGAAAATCACTCACAGTCATCCCCCTGCCTCAGAAAATCACTCACACTCATCCCACTGCCTCAGAAAATCAAACACACTCATTCCCCTGCCTCAGAAAATCACTCACAGTCAACCCCCTGCTTAAGAAAATCACTTACAGTCATCCCAGTGCCTCAGAAAATCACTCACTGTCATTCCCCTGCTTCAAACAATCACTCACAGTCATCCCACCGCCTCAGAAAACCAAACACAGTCATCCCCCTGCCTCAGAAAATCACTCACAGTCATCCCTGGTTCAGAAAATCACTTACAGTCATCCCCCTGCTTCAGAAAATCACTCACAGTCATCCCCCTGCCTCAGAAAATCACTCACAGTCATCCCCCTGCCTCAGAAAATCACTCACAGTCATCCCCCTGCCTCAGAAAATCAAACACAGCCATCCCCGTGCCTCAGAAAATCACTCAGACTCATCCCCCTGCCTCAGAAAATCACTCACAGTCATCCCCCTGCCTCAGAAAATCACTTACAGTCATCCCCCTGCCTCAGAAAATCACTCACAGTCATCCCCCTGCCTCAGAAAATCACTCACAGTCATCCCCCTGCCTCAGAAAATCAAACACAGCCATCCCCGTTCCTCAGAAAATCACTCAGACTCATCCCCCTGCCTCAGAAAATCAAACACACTAATCCCACTGCCTCAGAAAATCACTCACAATAATCCCCTGCCTCAGAAAATCACTCACAGACATCCCCCTGCCTCAAACAGTCACACAGCCACATCCCCCCGCCCCAAAGTTACTCAGCATCATCCCCCTGTGTCAGAAAATCACTCACTGTCTTCCCCCTGCCTCAGAAAATCACACACAGTCATCCCCCTGCCTCAGAAAATCACTCAGACTCATCCCACTGCCTCAGAAAATCACTCACACTCATCCCACTGCCTCAGAAAATCAAACACAGTCATCCCCCTGCCTCAGAAAATCAATCACAGTAATCCCCCTGCCTCAGAAAATCACTCAGACTCATCCCCCTGCCTCAGAAAATAATTCACAGTCAGCCCCCTGCCTCAGAAAATCACTCACAGTCATCCCCCTGCCTCAGAAAATCAAACACAGCCATCCCCCTGCGTCAGAAAATCACTCAGGCTCATCCCCCTGCCTCAGAAAATTACACACTGTCATCCCCCTGCCTCAGAAAATCAAACACACTCATCCTACTGCCTCAGAAAATCACTCACAGTCATCCCCCTGCCTCAGAAAATCACTCACAGACATCCCCCTGCCTCACACAGAAACTCACTACCATCCCCCTGCATCAGAAAATCAGACATTCACTCAGAGTCAACCCCCTGCCTCATACATTCACTCACAGTGATCCCCCTGCCTCAGGAAATCACTCACAGTCATCCCCTGCCTCCGAAAATCACTTAGAGTCATCCCCCTGCCCCAGAAAATCACTCAAACTCATCCCCCTGCCTTAGAAAATCACTCACAGTCATCTCCCTGCCTCAGAAAATCACACACTGTCATCCCCCTGCCTCAGAAAATCAAACACACTCATCCTACTGCCTCAGAAAATCACTCACAGTCATCCCACTGCCTCAGAAAATCACTCACAGACATCCCCCTGCCTCACACAGAAACTCACTACCATCCCCCTGCATCAGAAAAATAGACATTCACTCGGAGTCAACCCTCTGCCTCATACATTCACTCACAGTTATCCCCCTGCCTCAGAAAATGACTCACAGTCATCCCACTGCCTCAGAAAATCACTCACAGTCATCCCACTGCCTCAGAAAATCACTCACAGTCATCCCCCTGCTTCAGAAAATCACTCACAATCATCCCCCTGCTTCAGAAAATCACTCACAGTCAACCCACTGCCTAAGAAAATCAAACACACTCATCCCCCTGCCTCAAAAAATCACTCACAGTCAGCCCGCTGCCTCAGAAAATCACTTACAGTCATCCCCCTGCCTCAGAAAATCAATCACTGTCAGCCCCCTGCCTCAGAAAATCACTCAGACTCATCGCCCTGCCTCAGAAAATCACTCACAGTCATCCCCCTGCCTCAGAAAATCACTCACAGTCATCCCCCTACCTCAGAAAATCAATCACAGTCATCCCCCTGCCTCAGAAAATCACTCACAGTCATCCCCCTGCCTCAGAAAATCACTCACAGTCATCGCCCTGCCTCAGAAAATCACTCACAGTCATCCCCCTGACACACACAGTCACACAGCCACATCCCCCCTGCCCCAAAGTTACTCAGCATCATCCCCCTGTGTCAGAAAATCACTCAATGTCTTCCCCCTGCCTCAGAAAATCACACCCTGTCATCCCCCTGCCTCAGAAAATCAAACAAAGTCATCTCCCTGCCTCAGAAAATAAAATACACTCATCCTACTGCCTCAGAAATTCACTCACAGTCATCCCACTGCCTTAGGAAATCACTCACAGTCATCCCCCTGCCTCATAAAATCACTCACAGACATCCCCCTGCCTCACACAGAAACTCACTACCATACCCCTGCATCAGAAAATCAGACATTCACTCAGAGTCAACCCCCTGCCTCATACATTCACTCACAGTGATCCTCCTGACACAGAAAATCACTCACAGTCATCCCCCTGCTTCAGAAAATCACTCACAGTCATCCCCCTGCCTCCGAAAATCACTCACAGTAATCCTCTGCTTCAGAAAATCACTTACAGTCATCCCGCTGCCTCAGTAAATCACTCACAGACATCCCACTGCCTCAGAAAATCACTCACTGTCATCCCCCTGCTTCAGAAAATCACTCACAGTCATCACACTGCCTCAGAAAATCACTCACAATCATGCCCCTGCCTCACACAGTCACACAGCCACATCCCCCCGCCCGAAAGTTACTCAGCATCATCCCCCTGTGTCAGAAAATCACTCACTGTCTGGCCCCTGCCTCAGAAAATCACACACTGTCATCCCCCTGCCTCAGAAAATCAAACACACTCATCACCCTGCCACAGAAAATCGCTCAGGCTCATGCCCCTGCCTCAGAAAAACACTCACAGTCAGACCCCTTGCCTCAGAAAATCACTCACAGTCATCCCACTGCCTCAGAAAATCACTCACAGACATCCCCCTGCCTCACAAGAAACTCACTTCCATCCCCCTGCATCAGAAAATCAGACATTCACTCCGAGTCAACCCCCTGCCTCATACATTCACTCACAGTGATCCCCCTGCCTCAGAAAATCACTCACAGTCAGCCCCCTGCTTCAGAAAATCACTCACTGTCATCCCCCTGCTTCAGAAAATCACTCACAGTCATCCCCCTGCTTCAGAAAATCACTCACACTCATCCCACTGCCTCAGAAAATCACACACTGTCATCCCCCTGCCTCAGAAAATCACTCACAGTCATCCCCCTGCCTCAGAAAATCAATCAGACTCATCCCCATGCCTCAGAAAATCACTCAGACTCATCCCCATGCCTCAGAAAATCACTCAGAGTCATCCCCATGCCTCAGAAAATCACTCACAGTCAGCCCCCTGACTCAGAAAATCACTCACAGTAGGCCCCCTGCCTCAGAAAATCAATGACAGCCATCCCCATGCCTCAGTAAATCACTCACAGTCATCACCCTGCCTCAGAAAATCACTCACAGTCATCCCCCTGCCTCACACAGTCACACAGCCACATCCCCCTGCCCCAAAGTTACTCAACATCATCCCCCTGTGTCAGAAAATCACTCACTGTCTTCCCCCTGCCTCAGAAAATCACACACTGTCATCCCCCTGCCTCAAAAATCACTCACAGTCATCCCCCTGCCTCAGAAAATCACTCACAGTCATCCCACTGCCTCAGAAAATCACTCACTGTCATTCCCCTGCTTCAGAAAATCACTCACAGTCATCCCCCTGCTTCAGAAAATCACTCACAGTCATCCCACTGCCTCAGAATACCAAACACAGTCATCCCCCTGCCTCAAAAAATCACTCACTGTAATCCCCTGCCTCAGAAAATCACTTAGAGTCATCCCCCTGCCTCAGAAAATCACTCACACTCTTCCCACTGCCTCAGAAAATCAAACACACTCATCCCCCTGCCTCAGAAAATCACTCACAGTCAGCCCCCTGCTTCAGAAAATCACTTAGAGTCATCCCCCTGCCTCAGAAAATCACTCACACTCTTCCCACTGCCTCAGAAAATCAAACACACTCATCCCCCTGCCTCAGAAAATCACTCACAGTCATCCCCCTGCCTCAGAAAATCACTCACAGTCATCTTCCTGCCTCAGAAAATCACTCAGACTCATCCCCCTGCCTCACAAAATCACTCACAGTCATCCCCCTTCCTCAGAAAATCAAACACAGCCATCCCCCTGCCTCAGGAAATCACTCACAGTCATTCCCCTGCCTCAGAAAATCACTCACAGTCATCCCCCTGCCTCACACAGTCACACAGCCACATCCCCCTCCCCAAAGTTACTCAGCATCATCCCCCTGTGTCAGAAAATCACTCACTGTCTTCCCCCTGCCTCAGAAAATCACACACTGTCATCCCCCTGCCTCAGAAAATCACTCACAGAAATCCCACTGCCTCAGAACATCACTCACAGTCATCCCCCTGCCTCACACAGTCACACAGCCACATCCCCCTGCCCCAAAGTTACTCAGCATCATCCCCCTGTTTCAGAAAATCACTCACTGTGATCCCTCTGCCTCAGAAAATCAAACACAGTCATCCCCATGCCTCAGAAAATCACTCAGGCTCATCCCCCTGCCTCAGAAAATCAAACACACTCATCCTACTGCCTCAGAAAATCACTCACAGTCATCCCCCTGCCTCAGAAAATCACTCACACTCATCCCACTGCCTCAGAAAATCAAACACACTCATTCCCCTGCCTCAGAAAATCACTCACAGTCAACCCCCTGCTTAAGAAAATCACTTACAGTCATCCCAGTGCCTCAGAAAATCACTCACTGTCATTCCCCTGCTTCAAACAATCACTCACAGTCATCCCACCGCCTCAGAAAACCAAACACAGTCATCCCCCTGCCTCAGAAAATCACTCACAGTCATCCCTGGTTCAGAAAATCACTTACAGTCATCCCCCTGCTTCAGAAAATCACTCACAGTCATCCCCCTGCCTCAGAAAATCACTCACAGTCATCCCCCTGCCTCAGAAAATCACTCACAGTCATCCCCCTGCCTCAGAAAATCAAACACAGCCATCCCCGTGCCTCAGAAAATCACTCAGACTCATCCCCCTGCCTCAGAAAATCACTCACAGTCATCCCCCTGCCTCAGAAAATCACTTACAGTCATCCCCCTGCCTCAGAAAATCACTCACAGTCATCCCCCTGCCTCAGAAAATCACTCACAGTCATCCCCCTGCCTCAGAAAATCAAACACAGCCATCCCCGTGCCTCAGAAAATCACTCAGACTCATCCCCCTGCCTCAGAAAATCAAACACACTAATCCCACTGCCTCAGAAAATCACTCACAATAATCCCCTGCCTCAGAAAATCACTCACAGACATCCCCCTGCCTCAAACAGTCACACAGCCACATCCCCCCGCCCCAAAGTTACTCAGCATCATCCCCCTGTGTCAGAAAATCACTCACTGTCTTCCCCCTGCCTCAGAAAATCACACACAGTCATCCCCCTGCCTCAGAAAATCACTCAGACTCATCCCACTGCCTCAGAAAATCACTCATACTCATCCCACTGCCTCAGAAAATCAAACACAGTCATCCCCCTGCCTCAGAAAATCAATCACAGTAATCCCCCTGCCTCAGAAAATCACTCAGACTCATCCCCCTGCCTCAGAAAATAATTCACAGTCAGCCCCCTGCCTCAGAAAATCACTCACAGTCATCCCCCTGCCTCAGAAAATCAAACACAGCCATCCCCCTGCGTCAGAAAATCACTCAGGCTCATCCCCCTGCCTCAGAAAATTACACACTGTCATCCCCCTGCCTCAGAAAATCAAACACACTCATCCTACTGCCTCAGAAAATCACTCACAGTCATCCCCCTGCCTCAGAAAATCACTCACAGACATCCCCCTGCCTCACACAGAAACTCACTACCATCCCCCTGCATCAGAAAATCAGACATTCACTCAGAGTCAACCCCCTGCCTCATACATTCACTCACAGTGATCCCCCTGCCTCAGGAAATCACTCACAGTCATCCCCTGCCTCCGAAAATCACTTAGAGTCATCCCCCTGCCCCAGAAAATCACTCAAACTCATCCCCCTGCCTTAGAAAATCACTCACAGTCATCTCCCTGCCTCAGAAAATCACACACTGTCATCCCCCTGCCTCAGAAAATCAAACACACTCATCCTACTGCCTCAGAAAATCACTCACAGTCATCCCACTGCCTCAGAAAATCACTCACAGACATCCCCCTGCCTCACACAGAAACTCACTACCATCCCCCTGCATCAGAAAAATAGACATTCACTCGGAGTCAACCCTCTGCCTCATACATTCACTCACAGTTATCCCCCTGCCTCAGAAAATGACTCACAGTCATCCCACTGCCTCAGAAAATCACTCACAGTCATCCCACTGCCTCAGAAAATCACTCACAGTCATCCCCCTGCTTCAGAAAATCACTCACAATCATCCCCCTGCTTCAGAAAATCACTCACAGTCAACCCACTGCCTAAGAAAATCAAACACACTCATCCCCCTGCCTCAAAAAATCACTCACAGTCAGCCCGCTGCCTCAGAAAATCACTTACAGTCATCCCCCTGCCTCAGAAAATCACTCACTGTCAGCCCCCTGCCTCAGAAAATCACTCACAGTCATCCCCCTGCCTAACACAGTCACACAGCCACATCCCAATGCCCCAAAGTTACTCAGCATCATCCCCCTGTGTCAGAAAATCACTCACTGTCTTCCCCCTGCCTCAGAAAATCACACACTGTCATCCCCCTGCCTCAGAAAATCAAACACACTCATCGCCCTGCCACAGAAAATCACTCAGGCTCATGCCCCTGCCTCAGAAAAACACTCACAGTGATCCCGCTGCCTCAGAAAATCACACACTGTCATGCCCCTGCCTCAGAAAATCACTCACAGTCATCCCACTGCCTCAGAAAATCACTCACAGTCATCCTACTGCCTTAGAAAATCATTAACAGTCATCCCCCTGCCTCAGAAAATCACTCACAGACATCCCCCTGCCTCACACAGAAACTCACTACCATCCCCCTGCATCAGAAAATCAGACATTCACTCCGAGTCAACCCCCTGCCTCATACATTCACTCACAGTGATCCCCCTGCCTCAGAAAATCACTCACAGTCATCCCACTGCCTCAGAAAATCACTCACTGTCATCCCCCTGCTTCAGAAAATCACTCACAGTCATCCCCCTGCTTCAGAAAATCACTCACAGTCATCCCACTGCCTCAGAAAATCACACACTGTCATCCCCATGCCTCAGAAAATCACTCACAGTCATCCCCCTGCCTCAGAAAATCACTCACAGTCATGCCCCTGCTTAAGAAAATCACTCACAGTCAGCCCTCTGCCTCACAAAATCACTCACAGTCAGCCCTCTGCCTCACAAAATCAAACACAGGCATCCCCCTGCCTCAGAAAATCACTCAGTCATAACACTGCCTAAGAAAATCACTCACAGTCATCCCACTACCTCAGAAAATCACTCACTGTCATTCCCCTGCTTCAAACAATCACTCACAGTCATCCCCCTGCTTCAGAAAAATCACTCACATTCATCCCACCGCCTCAGAAAACCAAACACAGTCATCCCCCTGCCTCAGAAAATCACTCACAGTCATCCCTGGTTCAGAAAATCACTTACAGTCATCCCCCTGCCTCAGAAATTCACTCACAGTCATCCCACTGCCTCAGAAAATCACTCACAGTCATCCCCCTGCTTCAGAAAATCACTCACAGTCATCCCCGTACCTCAGAAAATCAAAAACAGTCAGCACCCTGATTCAGAAAATCACTTACAGTCATCCCCCTGCCTCAGAAAATCACTCACAGTCATCCCACTGCCTCAGAAAATCACTCACAGTCATCCCCCTGCTTCAGAAAATCACTCACAGTCATCCCTGTGCCTCAGAAAATCAAACACACTCATCCCACTGCCTCAGAAAATCACTCACTATCATCCCTCTGCCTCAGAAAATCACTCACAGTCATCCCCCTGCCTCAGAAAATCACTCACAGTCATCCCCCTGCCTCAGAAAATCACTCATAGTCATCCCCCTGCCTCAGAAATCACTCACAGTCATCCCACTGCCTCAGAAAATCACTCACAGTCATCCCCCTGCCTCAGAAAATCACTCAGACTCATCGCCCTGCCTCAGAAAATCACTCACAGTCATCCCCCTGCCTCAGAAAATCACTCACAGTCATCCCCCTACCTCAGAAAATCAATCACAGTCATCCCCCTGCCTCAGAAAATCACTCACAGTCATCCCCCTGCCTCAGAAAATCACTCACAGTCATCGCCCTGCCTCAGAAAATCACTCACAGTCATCCCCCTGACACACACAGTCACACAGCCACATCCCCCCTGCCCCAAAGTTACTCAGCATCATCCCCCTGTGTCAGAAAATCACTCAATGTCTTCCCCCTGCCTCAGAAAATCACACCCTGTCATCCCCCTGCCTCAGAAAATCAAACAAAGTCATCCCCCTGCCTCAGAAAATCAAATACACTCATCCTACTGCCTTAGAAATTCACTCACAGTCATCCCACTGCCTTAGGAAATCACTCACAGTCATCCCCCTGCCTCATAAAATCACTCACAGACATCCCCCTGCCTCACACAGAAACTCACTACCATACCCCTGCATCAGAAAATCAGACATTCACTCAGAGTCAACCCCCTGCCTCATACATTCACTCACAGTGATCCCCCTGACACAGAAAATCACTCACAGTCATCCCCCTGCTTCAGAAAATCACTCACAGTCATCCCCCTGCCTCCGAAAATCACTCACAGTAATCCTCTGCTTCAGAAAATCACTTACAGTCATCCCGCTGCCTCAGTAAATCACTCACAGTCATCCCACTGCCTCAGAAAATCACTCACTGTCATCCCCCTGCTTCAGAAAATCACTCACAGTCATCACACTGCCTCAGAAAATCACTCACAATCATGCCCCTGCCTCACACAGTCACACAGCCACATCCCCCCGCCCGAAAGTTACTCAGCATCATCCCCCTGTGTCAGAAAATCACTCACTGTCTGGCCCCTGCCTCAGAAAATCACACACTGTCATCCCCCTGCCTCAGAAAATCAAACACACTCATCACCCTGCCACAGAAAATCACTCACAGTCAGACCCCTTGCCTCAGAAAATCACTCACAGTCATCCCACTGCCTCAGAAAATCACTCACAGACATCCCCCTGCCTCACAAGAAACTCACTTCCATCCCCCTGCATCAGAAAATCAGACATTCACTCCGAGTCAACCCCCTGCCTCATACATTCACTCACAGTGATCCCCCTGCCTCAGAAAATCACTCACAGTCAGCCCCCTGCTTCAGAAAATCACTCACTGTCATCCCCCTGCTTCAGAAAATCACTCACAGTCATCCCCCTGCTTCAGAAAATCACTCACACTCATCCCACTGCCTCTGAAAATCACACACTGTCATCCCCCTGCCTCAGAAAATCACTCACAGTCATCCCCCTGCCTCAGAAAATCAATCAGACTCATCCCCATGCCTCAGAAAATCACTCAGACTCATCCCCATGCCTCAGAAAATCACTCAGAGTCATCCCCATGCCTCAGAAAATCACTCACAGTCAGCCCCCTGACTCAGAAAATCACTCACAGTAGGCCCCCTGCCTCAGAAAATCAATGACAGCCATCCCCATGCCTCAGTAAATCACTCACAGTCATCCCCCTGCCTCAGAAAATCACTCACAGTCATCCCCCTGCCTCAGAAAATCACTCACAGTCATCCCACTGCCTCAGAAAATCACTCACAGTCATCCCCCTGCCTCAGAAAATCACTCACAGTCATCCCCATGCCTCAGTAAATCACTCACAGTCATCCCCCTGCCTCAGAAAATCACTCACAGTCATCCCCCTGCCTCACACAGTCACACAGCCACATCCCCCTGCCCCAAAGTTACTCAACATCATCCCCCTGTGTCAGAAAATCACTCACTGTCTTCCCCCTGCCTCAGAAAATCACACACTGTCATCCCCCTGCCTCAGAAAATCACTCACAGTCATCCCCCTGCCTCAGAAAATCACTCACAGTCATCCCACTGCCTCAGAAAATCACTCACAGACATCCCCCTGCCTCACACAGAAACTCACTACCATCCCCCTGCATCAGAAAAATAGACATTCACTCGGAGTCAACCCTCTGCCTCATACATTCACTCACAGTTATCCCCCTGCCTCAGAAAATGACTCACAGTCATCCCACTGCCTCAGAAAATCACTCACAGTCATCCCCCTGCTTCAGAAAATCACTCACAATCATCCCCCTGCTTCAGAAAATCACTCACAGTCAACCCACTGCCTAAGAAAATCAAACACACTCATCCCCCTGCCTCAAAAAATCACTCACAGTCAGCCCCCTGCCTCAGAAAATCACTTACAGTCATCCCCCTGCCTCAGAAAATCACTCACTGTCAGCCCCCTGCCTCAGAAAATCACTCACAGTCATCCCCCTGCCTAACACAGTCACACAGCCACATCCCAATGCCCCAAAGTTACTCAGCATCATCCCCCTGTGTCAGAAAATCACTCACTGTCTTCCCCCTGCCTCAGAAAATCACACACTGTCATCCCCCTGCCTCAGAAAATCAAACACACTCATCGCCCTGCCACAGAAAATCACTCAGGCTCATGCCCCTGCCTCAGAAAAACACTCACAGTGATCCCGCTGCCTCAGAAAATCACACACTGTCATGCCCCTGCCTCAGAAAATCACTCACAGTCATCCCACTGCCTCAGAAAATCACTCACAGTCATCCTACTGCCTTAGAAAATCATTAACAGTCATCCCCCTGCCTCAGAAAATCACTCACAGACATCCCCCTGCCTCACACAGAAACTCACTACCATCCCCCTGCATCAGAAAATCAGACATTCACTCCGAGTCAACCCCCTGCCTCATACATTCACTCACAGTGATCCCCCTGCCTCAGAAAATCACTCACAGTCATCCCACTGCCTCAGAAAATCACTCACTGTCATCCCCCTGCTTCAGAAAATCACTCACAGTCATCCCCCTGCTTCAGAAAATCACTCACAGTCATCCCACTGCCTCAGAAAATCACACACTGTCATCCCCATGCCTCAGAAAATCACTCACAGTCATCCCCCTGCCTCAGAAAATCACTCACAGTCATGCCCCTGCTTAAGAAAATCACTCACAGTCAGCCCTCTGCCTCACAAAATCACTCACAGTCAGCCCTCTGCCTCACAAAATCAAACACAGGCATCCCCCTGCCTCAGAAAATCACTCAGTCATAACACTGCCTTAGAAAATCACTCACAGTCATCGCCCTGCCTCAGAAAATCACTCACAGTCATTCCCCTGCTTCAAACAATCACTCACAGTCATCCCCCTGCTTCAGAAAAATCACTCACATTCATCCCACCGCCTCAGAAAACCAAACACAGTCATCCCCCTGCCTCAGAAAATCACTCACAGTCATCCCTGGTTCAGAAAATCACTTACAGTCATCCCCCTGCCTCAGAAATTCACTCACAGTCATCCCACTGCCTCAGAAAATCACTCACAGTCATCCCCCTGCTTCAGAAAATCACTCACAGTCATCCCCGTACCTCAGAAAATCAAACACAGTCAGCACCCTGATTCAGAAAATCACTTACAGTCATCCCCCTGCCTCAGAAAATCACTCACAGTCATCCCACTGCCTCAGAAAATCACTCACAGTCATCCCCCTGCTTCAGAAAATCACTCACAGTCATCCCTGTGCCTCAGAAAATCAAACACACTCATCCCACTGCCTCAGAAAATCACTCACTATCATCCCTCTGCCTCAGAAAATCACTCACAGTCATCCCCCTGCCTCAGAAAATCACTCACAGTCATCCCCCTGCCTCAGAAAATCACTCATAGTCATCCCCCTGCCTCAGAAATCACTCACAGTCATCCCACTGCCTCAGAAAATCACTCACAGTCATCCCCCTGCCTCAGAAAATCACTCAGACTCATCGCCCTGCCTCAGAAAATCACTCACAGTCATCCCCCTGCCTCAGAAAATCACTCACAGTCATCCCCCTACCTCAGAAAATCAATCACCGTCATCCCCCTGCCTCAGAAAATCACTCACAGTCATCCCCCTGCCTCAGAAAATCACTCACAGTCATCGCCCTGCCTCAGAAAATCACTCACAGTCATCCCCCTGACACACACAGTCACACAGCCACATCCCCCCTGCCCCAAAGTTACTCAGCATCATCCCCCTGTGTCAGAAAATCACTCAATGTCTTCCCCCTGCCTCAGAAAATCACACCCTGTCATTCCCCTGCCTCAGAAAATCAAACAAAGTCATCCCCCTGCCTCAGAAAATCAAATACACTCATCCTACTGCCTCAGAAATTCACTCACAGTCATCCCACTGCCTTAGGAAATCACTCACAGTCATCCCCCTGCCTCATAAAATCACTCACAGACATGCCCCTGCCTCACACAGAAACTCACTACCATACCCCTGCATCAGAAAATCAGACATTCACTCAGAGTCAACCCCCTGCCTCATACATTCACTCACAGTGATCCCCCTGACACAGAAAATCACTCACAGTCATCCCCCTGCTTCAGAAAATCACTCACAGTCATCCCCCTGCCTCCGAAAATCACTCACAGTAATCCTCTGCTTCAGAAAATCACTTACAGTCATCCCGCTGCCTCAGTAAATCACTCACAGTCATCCCACTGCCTCAGAAAATCACTCACTGTCATCCCCCTGCTTCAGAAAATCACTCACAGTCATCACACTGCCTCAGAAAATCACTCACAATCATGCCCCTGCCTCACACAGTCACACAGCCACATCCCCCCGCCCGAAAGTTACTCAGCATCATCCCCCTGTGTCAGAAAATCACTCACTGTCTGGCCCCTGCCTCAGAAAATCACACACTGTCATCCCCCTGCCTCAGAAAATCAAACACACTCATCACCCTGCCACAGAAAATCACTCAGGCTCATGCCCCTGCCTCAGAAAAACACTCACAGTCAGACCCCTTGCCTCAGAAAATCACTCACAGTCATCCCACTGCCTCAGAAAATCAAACACACTCATTCCCCTGCTTCAGAAAATCACTCACAGTCATCCCACTGCTTCAGAAAATCACTCACAGTCATCCCACTGCCTCAGAAAATCTCTCACAGTCAACCCCCTGCCTCATACATTCACTCACAGTGATCCCCCTGCCTCAGAAAATCACTCACAGTCAGCCCCCTGCTTCAGAAAATCACTCACTGTCATCCCCCTGCTTCAGAAAATCACTCACAGTCATCCCCCTGCTTCAGAAAATCACTCACACTCATCCCACTGCCTCAGAAAATCACACACTGTCATCCCCCTGCCTCAGAAAATCACTCACAGTCATCCCCCTGCCTCAGAAAATCAATCAGACTCATCCCCATGCCTCAGAAAATCACTCAGACTCATCCCCATGCCTCAGAAAATCACTCAGAGTCATCCACATGCCTCAGAAAATCACTCACAGTCAGCCCCCTGACTCAGAAAATCACTCACAGTAGGCCCCCTGCCTCAGAAAATCAATGACAGCCATCCCCATGCCTCAGTAAATCACTCACAGTCATCCCCCTGCCGCAGAAAATCACTCACAGTCATCCCCCTGCCTCAGAAAATCACTCACAGTCATCCCACTGCCTCAGAAAATCACTCACTGTCATTCCCCTGCTTCAGAAAATCACTCACAGTCATCCCCCTGCCTCACACAGTCACACAGCCACATCCCCCTGCCCCAAAGTTACTCAACATCATCCCCCTGTGTCAGAAAATCACTCACTGTCTTCCCCCTGCCTCAGAAAATCACACACTGTCATCCCCCTGCCTCAGAAAATCACTCACAGTCAGCCCCCTGCCTCAGAAAATCACTCACAGTCAGCCCCCTGCCTCAGAACATCACTCACAGTCATCCCCCTGCCTCAAACAGTCACACAGCCACATCCCCCTGCCCCAAAGTTACTCAACATCATCCCCCTGTGTCAGAAAATCACTCACTGTCTTCCCCCTGCCTCAGAAAATCACACACTGTCATCCCCCTGCCTCAGAAAATCACTCACAGTCATCCCCCTGCCTCAGAAAATCACTCACAGTCATCCCACTGCCTCAGAAAATCACTCACTGTCATTCCCCTGCTTCAGAAAATCACTCACAGTCATCCCCATGCTTCAGAAAATCACTCACAGTCATCCCACTGCCTCAGAATACCAAACACAGTCATCCCCCTGCCTCAAAAAATCACTCACTGTAATCCCCTGCCTCAGAAAATCACTTAGAGTCATCCCCCTGCCTCAAAAAATCACTCACACTCTTCCCACTGCCTCAGAAAATCAAACACACTCATCCCCCTGCCTCAGAAAATCACTCACAGTCAGCCCCCTGCTTCAGAAAATCACTTAGAGTCATCCCCCTGCCTCAGAAAATCACTCACACTCTTCCCACTGCCTCAGAAAATCAAACACACTCATCCCCCTGCCTCAGAAAATCACTCACAGTCATCCCCCTGCCTCAGAAAATCACTCACAGTCATCTTCCTGCCTCAGAAAATCACTCAGACTCATCCCCCTGCCTCACAAAATCACTCACAGTCATCCCCCTTCCTCAGAAAATCAAACACAGCCATCCCCTGCCTCAGAAAATCACTCACAGTCATTCCCCTGCCTCAGAAAATCACTCACAGTCATCCCCCTGCCTCACACAGTCACACAGCCACATCCCCCTCCCCCAAAGTTACTCAGCATCATCCCCCTGTGTCAGAAAATCACTCACTGTCTTCCCCCTGCCTCAGAAAATCACACACTGTCATCCCCCTGCCTCAGAAAATCACTCACAGAAATCCCACTGCCTCAGAACATCACTCACAGTCATCCCCCTGCCTCACACAGTCACACAGCCACATCCCCCTGCCCCAAAGTTACTCAGCATCATCCCCCTGTTTCAGAAAATCACTCACTGTCTTCCCCCTGCCTCAGAAAATCACACACTGTCATCCCCCTGCCTCAGAAAATCACTCACAGTCATCCCCCTGCCTCAGAAAATCACTCACAGTCATCCCCCTTCCTCACACAGTCACACAGCCACATCCCCCTGTACCAGTTACTCAGCATCATCCCCCTGTGTCAGAAAATCACTCACTGTCTTCCCCCTGCCTCAGAAAATCACTCACAGTCATCCCAATGCCTCAGAAAATCACTCACTGTCATCCCCCTGCCTCAGAAAATCACTCACAGTCATCCCCCTGCCTCAGAAAATCACTCACAGTCATCCCCCTGCCTCAGAAAATCACTCACAGTCATCCCACTGCCTCAGAAAATCACTCACTGTCATTCCCCTGCCTCAGAAAATCACTCAGACTCATCCCCCTGCCTCAGAAAATCACTCACACTCAGCCCCCTGCCTAAGAAAATCACTCACAGTAATCCCACTGCCTCAGAAAACCAAACACAGTCATCCCCCTGCCTCAGAAAATCACTCACAGTCATCCCCTGCCTGAGAAAAATCATTTATAGTCAACCCCTGCCTCAGAAAATCACTCACCGTCAGCCCCCTGCTTCAAAAATCATTTACAGTCGTCCCCCTGCCTCAGGAAATCACTCACAATCATCCCCCTGCCTCCCACAGTCACACAGCCACATCCCCCTGCACCAGTTACTCAGCATCATCCCCCTGTGTCAGAAAATCACTCACTGTCTTCCCCCTGCCTCAGAAAATCACACACTGTCATCCCTCTGCCTCAGAAAATCACTCACAGTCATCCCCCTGCCTCAGAACATCACTCACAGTCATCCCCCTGCCTCAGAACATCACTCACAGTCATCCCCCTGCCTCACACAGTCACACAGCCACATCCCCCTGCCGCAAAGTTACTCAGCATCATCCCCCTGTGTCAGAAAATCACTCACTGTCTTCCCCCTGCCTCAGAAAATCACACACTGTCAACCCTCTGCCTCAAAAAATCAAACAAAGTCATCCCCCTGCCTCAGAAAATCACTCAGGCTCATCCCCCTGCCTCAGAAAATAACTCACAGTCATCCCCCTGCCTCAGAAAATCACACACTGTCATCCCCCTGCCTCAGAAAATCAAACACACTCATCCTACTGCCTCAGAAAATCACTCACAGTCATCCCACTGCCTCAGAAAATCACTCACAGTCATCCCCCTGCCTCACACAGAAACTCACTACCATCCCCCTGCATCAGAAAAATAGACATTCACTCGGAGTCAACCCCCTGCCTCATACATTCACTCACAGTTATCCCCCTGCCTCAGAAAATGACTCACAGTCATCCCACTGCCTCCGAAAATCAATCACAGTCATCCCACTGCCTCAGAAAATCATTCACAGTCAGCCCCCTTCTTCAGAAAATCACTAACAGTCATCCCCCTGCCTCAGAAAATCACTCACAGTCATCCCACTGCCTCAGAAAATCACTCACAGTCATCCCCCTGCTTCAGAAAATCACTCACAGTCATCCCCCTCCCTCAGAAAATCACTCACAGACATCCCCCTGCCTCAGAAAATCACTCACAATCATGCCCCTGCCTCACACAGTCACACAGCCACATCCCCCCGCCCGAAAGATACTCAGCATCATCCCCCTGTGTCAGAAAATCACTCACTGTCTGGCCCCTGCCTCAGAAAATCACACACTGTCATCCCCCTGCCTCAGAAAATCAAACACACTCATCACCCTGCCACAGAAAATCACTCAGGCTCATGCCCCTGCCTCAGAAAAACACTCACAGTCAGACCCCTTGCCTCAGAAAATCACTCACAGTCATCCCACTGCCTCAGAAAATCACTCACAGTCATCCTACTGCCTTAGAAAATCACTCACAGTCATCCCCCTGCCTCAGAAAATCACTCACAGACATCCCCCTGCCTCACAAGAAACTCACTTCCATCCCCCTGCATCAGAAAATCAGACATTCACTCCGAGTCAACCCCCTGCCTCATACATTCACTCACAGTGATCCCCCTGCCTCAGAAAATCACTCACAGTCAGCCCCCTGCTTCAGAAAATCACTCACTGTCATCCCCCTGCTTCAGAAAATCACTCAAAGTCATCCCCCTGCTTCAGAAAATCACTCACACTCATCCCACTGCCTCAGAAAATCACACACTGTCATCCCCCTGCCTCAGAAAATCACTCACAGTCATCCCCCTGCCTCAGAAAATCACTCAGACTCATCCCCATGCCTCAGAAAATCACTCAGACTCATTCCCATGCCTCAGAAAATCACTCAGAGTCATCCCACTGCCTCAGAAAATCACTCACAGTCATCTCCCTGCCTCAGAAAATCACTCACAGTCATCCCCCTGCCTCAGAAAATCACTCAGAGTCATCCCCATGCCTCAGAAAATCACTCACAGTCAGCCCCCTGATTCAGAAAATCACTCACAGTAAGCCCACTGCCTCAGAAAATCACTCACAGTCATCCCCCTGCTTCAAAAAATCACTCACAGTAATCCCCCTGCCTCAGAAAATCACTCAGAGTCAACCCACTGCCTCAGAAAATCACTCACTGTCAGCCCCATTCTTCAGAAAATCACTTACAGTCATCCCCCTGCCTCAGAAAATCACTCACAGTCATCCCACTGACTCAGAAAATCACTCACAGTCATCCCACTGCCTCAGAAAATCACTCACAATCATCCCCTGCCTCAGAAAATCACTCACAGACATCCCCCTGCCTCAAACAGTCACACAGCCACATCCGCCCGCCTCAAAGTTACTCAGCATCATCCCACTGTGTCAGAAAATCACTCACTGTCTTCCCCCTGCCTCAGAAAATCACACAAAGTCATCCCCCTGCCTCATAAAATCACTCAGACTCATCCCACTGCCTCAGAAAATCACTAACACTCATCCCACTGCCTCAGAAAATCAAACACAGTCATCCCCCTGCCTCAGAAAATCAATCACAGTAATCCCCCTGCCTCAGAAAATCACTCAGACTCATCCCCCTGCCTCAGAAAATCATTCACAGTCAGCCCCCTGCCTCAGAAAATCACTCACAGTCATCCCACTGCCTCAGAAAATCACTCACTGTCAAACCCTTCTTCAGAAAATCACTTACAGTCATCCCCCTGCCTCAGAAAATCACTCACAGTCATCCCACTGACTCAGAAAATCACTCACAGTCATCCCTCTGCCTCAGAAAATCACTCACAGTCATCCCCTGCCTCAGAAAATCACTTAGAGTCATCCCCCTGCCTCAGAAAATAACTCACACTAATTTCACTGCCTCTGAAAATCAAACACACTCATCCCCTGCCTCAGACAGTCACACAGCCACATCCCCCCGCCCCAAAGTTACTCAGCATCATCCCCCTGCCTCAGAAAATCACACACAGTCATCCCCCTGCCTCAGAAAATCACTCACAGTCATCCCCCTGCCTCAGAAAATCACTCACAGACATCCCCCTGCCTCACAAGAAACTCACTTCCATCCCCCTGCATCAGAAAATCAGACATTCACTCCGAGTCAACCCCCTGCCTCATACATTCACTCACAGTGATCCCCCTGCCTCAGAAAATCACTCACAGTCAGCCCCCTGCTTCAGAAAATCACTCACTGTCATCCCCCTGCTTCAGAAAATCACTCAAAGTCATCCCCCTGCTTCAGAAAATCACTCACACTCATCCCACTGCCTCAGAAAATCACACACTGTCATCCCCCTGCCTCAGAAAATCACTCACAGTCATCCCCCTGCCTCAGAAAATCACTCAGACTCATCCCCATGCCTCAGAAAATCACTCAGACTCATTCCCATGCCTCAGAAAATCACTCAGAGTCATCCCACTGCCTCAGAAAATCACTCACAGTCATCTCCCTGCCTCAGAAAATCACTCACAGTCATCCCCCTGCCTCAGAAAATCACTCAGAGTCATCCCCATGCCTCAGAAAATCACTCACAGTCAGCCCCCTGATTCAGAAAATCACTCACAGTAAGCCCACTGCCTCAGAAAATCACTCACAGTCATCCCCCTGCTTCAAAAAATCACTCACAGTAATCCCCCTGCCTCAGAAAATCACTCAGAGTCAACCCACTGCCTCAGAAAATCACTCACTGTCAGCCCCATTCTTCAGAAAATCACTTACAGTCATCCCCCTGCCTCAGAAAATCACTCACAGTCATCCCACTGACTCAGAAAATCACTCACAGTCATCCCACTGCCTCAGAAAATCACTCACAATCATCCCCTGCCTCAGAAAATCACTCACAGACATCCCCCTGCCTCAAACAGTCACACAGCCACATCCGCCCGCCTCAAAGTTACTCAGCATCATCCCACTGTGTCAGAAAATCACTCACTGTCTTCCCCCTGCCTCAGAAAATCACACAAAGTCATCCCCCTGCCTCATAAAATCACTCAGACTCATCCCACTGCCTCAGAAAATCACTAACACTCATCCCACTGCCTCAGAAAATCAAACACAGTCATCCCCCTGCCTCAGAAAATCAATCACAGTAATCCCCCTGCCTCAGAAAATCACTCAGACTCATCCCCCTGCCTCAGAAAATCATTCACAGTCAGCCCCCTGCCTCAGAAAATCACTCACAGTCATCCCACTGCCTCAGAAAATCACTCACTGTCAAACCCTTCTTCAGAAAATCACTTACAGTCATCCCCCTGCCTCAGAAAATCACTCACAGTCATCCCACTGACTCAGAAAATCACTCACAGTCATCCCTCTGCCTCAGAAAATCACTCACAGTCATCCCCTGCCTCAGAAAATCACTTAGAGTCATCCCCCTGCCTCAGAAAATAACTCACACTAATTTCACTGCCTCTGAAAATCAAACACACTCATCCCCTGCCTCAGACAGTCACACAGCCACATCCCCCCGCCCCAAAGTTACTCAGCATCATCCCCCTGCCTCAGAAAATCACACACAGTCATCCCCCTGCCTCAGAAAATCACTCACAGTCATCCCCCTGCCTCAGAAAATCATTCACAGTCAGCCCCCTGCCTCAGAAAATCACTCACCGTCATCCCCCTGCCTCAGAAAATCAAACACAGCCATCCCCCTGCGTCAGAAAATCACTCAGGCTCATCCCCCTGCCTCAGAAAATCACTCACAGTCATCCCACTGCCTTAGAAAATCACTCACAGTCATCCCCCTGCCTCAGAAAATCACTCACAGACATCCCCCTGCCTCACACAGAAACTCACTACCATCCCCCTGCATCAGAAAAATAGACATTCACTCGGAGTCAACCCCCTGCCTCATACATTCACTCACAGTTATCCCCCTGCCTCAGAAAATGACTCACAGTCATCCCCCTGCTTCAGAAAATCACTCACAGTCATCCCACTGCCTAAAAAAATCAAACACACTCATCCCCCTGCCTCAAAAAATCACTCACAGTCAGCCCCCTGCCTCAGAAAATCACTCACAGTCAGCCCCCTGCCTCAGAAAATCACTCACAGTCATCCCCCTGCCTAACACAGTCACACAGCCACATCCCAATGCCCCAAAGTTACTCAGCATCATCCCCCTGTGTCAGAAAATCACTCACTGTCTTCCCCCTGCCTCAGAAAATCACACACTGTCATCCCCCTGCCTCAGAAAATCAAACACACTCATCCTCCTGCCACAGAAAATCACTCAGGCTCATGCCCCTGCCTCAGAAAAACACTCACAGTGATCCCGCTGCCTCAGAAAATCACACACTGTCATGCCCCTGCCTCAGAAAATCAAACACACTCATCCTACTGCCTCAGAAAATCACTCACAGTCATCCCACTGCCTCAGAAAATCACTCACAGTCATCCTACTGCCTTAGAAAATCACTCACAGTCATCCCCCTGCCTCAGAAAATCACTCACAGACATCCCCCTGCCTCACACAGAAACTCACTACCATCCCCCTGCATCAGAAAATCAGACATTCACTCCGAGTCAACCCCCTGCCTCATACATTCACTTACAGTGATCCCCCTGCCTCAGAAAATCACTCACAGTCAGCCCCCTGCTTCAGAAAATCACTTACAGTCATCCCCCTGCATCAGTAAATCACTCACAGTCATCCCACTGCCTCAGAAAATCACTCACTGTCATCCCCCTGCTTCAGAAAATCACTCACAGTCATCCCCCTGCTTCAGAAAATCACTCACAGTCATCCCACTGCCTCAAAAAATCGCACACTGTCATCCCCCTGCCTCAGAAAATCACTCACAGTCATGCCCCTGCTTAAGAAAATCACTCACAGTCAGCCCTCTGCCTCACAAAATCAAACACAGGCATCCCCCTGCCACAGAAAATCACTCACAGTCATCGCCCTGCCTCAGAAAATCACTCACAGTCATCCCACTGCCTCAGAAAATCACTCACTGTCATTCCCCTGCTTCAAACAATCACTCACAGTCATCCCCCTGCTTCAGAAAAATTACTCACAGTCATCCCACCGCATCAGAAAACCAAACACAGTCATCCCCCTGCCTCAGAAAATCACTCACAGTCATCCCTGGTTCAGAAAATCACTTACAGTCATCCCCCTGCCTCAGAAAATCACTCACAGTCATCCCACTGCCTCAGAAAATCACTCACAGTCATCCCCCTGCTTCAGAAAATCACTCACAGTCATCCCTGTGCCTCAGAAAATCAAACACACTCATCCCACTGCCTCAGAAAATCACTCACTATCATCCCTCTGCCTCAGAAAATCACTCACAGTCATCCCCCTACCTCAGAAAATCACTCACAGTCATCCCCCTGCCTCAGAAAATCACTCATAGTCATCCCCCTGCCTCAGAAAATCACTCACAGTCATCCCTCTGCCTCAGAAAATCACTCAGACTCATCGCCCTGCCTCAGAAAATCACTCACAGTCAGCCCCCTGCCTCAGAAAATCACTCACAATCATCCCCCTGCCTCAGAAAATCACTCACAGTCATCCCCCTGCCTCAGAAAATCACTCACTGTCATTCCCCTGCTTCAGAAAATCACTCACAGTCATCCCACTGCTTCAGAAAATCACTCACAGTCATCCCACTGCCTCAGAAAACCAAACACAGTCAGCCCCCTGCTTCAGAAAATCACTTACAGTCATCCCCCTGCCTCAGAAAATCACTCACAGTCATTCCCCTGCCTCAGAAAATCAAACACAGCCATCCCTGTGCCTCAGAAAATCACTCACAGTCATCCCACTGCCTTAGAAAATCACTCACAGTCATCCCCCTGCCTCAGAAAATCACTCACAGACATCCCCCTGCCTCACACAGAAACTCACTACCATCCCCCTGCATCAGAAAATCAGACATTCACTCAGAGTCAACCCCCTGCCTCATACATTCACTCACAGTGATCCCCCTGCCTCAGAAAATGACTCACAGTCATCCCACTGCCACAGAATATCATTCACAGTCAGCCCCCTTCTTCAGAAAATCACTTACAGTCATCCCCCTGCTTCAGAAAATCACTCACAGTCATCCCCCTGCTTCAGAAAATCACTCACAGTCATCCCCCTGCTTCAGAAAATCACTCACAGTCATCCCACTGCCTAAAAAAATCAAACACACTCATCCCCCTGCCTCAAAAAATCACTCACAGTCAGCCCCCTGCCTCAGAAAATCACTCACAGTCAGCCCCCTGCCTCAGAAAATCACTCACAGTCATCCCCCTGCCTAACACAGTCACACGGCCACATTCCAATGCCCCAAAGTTACTCAGCATCGTCCCCCTGTGTCAGAAAATCACTCACTGTCTTCCCCCTGCCTCAGAAAATCACACACTGTCATCCCCCTGCCTCAGAAAATCAAACACACTCATCCTCCTGCCACAGAAAATCACTCAGGCTCATGCCCCTGCCCCAGAAAAACACTCACAGTGATCCTGCTGCCTCAGAAAATCACACACTGTCATGCCCCTGCCTCAGAAAATCAAACACACTCATCCTACTGCCTCAGAAAATCACTCACAGTCATCCCACTGCCTCAGAAAATCACTCACAGTCATCCTACTGCCTTAGAAAATCACTCACAGTCATCCCCCTGCCTCAGAATATCACTCACAGACATCCCCCTGCCTCACACAGAAACTCACTACCATCCCCCTGCATCACAAAATCAGACATTCACTCCGAGTCAACCCCCTGCCTCATACATTCACTTACAGTGATCCCCCTGCCTCAGAAAATCACTCACAGTCAGCCCCCTGCTTCAGAAAATCACTTACAGTCATCCCCCTGCATCAGTAAATCACTCACAGTCATCCCACTGCCTCAGAAAATCACTCACTGTCATCCCCCTGCTTCAGAAAATCACTCACAGTCATCCCCCTGCTTCAGAAAATCACTCACAGTCATCCCACTGCCTCAAAAAATCGCACACTGTCATCCCCCTGCCTCAGAAAATCACTCACAGTCATGCCCCTGCTTAAGAAAATCACTCACAGTCAGCCCTCTACCTCACAAAATCAAACACAGGCATCCCCCTGCCACAGAAAATCACTCACAGTCATCCCCCTGCCTTAGAAAATCACTCACAGTCATCGCCCTGCCTCAGAAAATCACTCACAGTCATCCCACTGCCTCAGAAAATCACTCACTGTCATTCCCCTGCTTCAAACAATCACTCACAGTCATCCCCCTGCTTCAGAAAAATCACTCACAGTCATCCCACCGCATCAAAAAACCAAACACAGTCATCCCCCTGCCTCAGAAAATCACTCACAGTCATCCCTGGTTCAGAAAATCACTTACAGTCATCCCCCTGCCTCAGAAAATCACTCACAGTCATCCCACTGCCTCAGAAAATCACTCACAGTCATCCCCCTGCTTCAGAAAATCACTCACAGTCATCCCTGTGCCTCAGAAAATCAAACACACTCATCCCACTGCCTCAGAAAATCACTCACTATCATCCCTCTGCCTCAGAAAATCAATCACAGTCATCCCCCTGCCTCAGAAAATCACTCACAGTCATCCCCCTGCCTCAGAAAATCACTCATAGTCATCCCCCTGCCTCAGAAAATCACTCACAGTCATCCCTCTGCCTCAGAAAATCACTCAGACTCATCGCCCTGCCTCAGAAAATCACTCACAGTCAGCCCCCTGCCTCAGAAAATCACTCACAATCATCCCCCTGCCTCAGAAAATCACTCACAGTCATCCCCCTGCCTCAGAAAATCACTCACTGTCATTCCCCTGCTTCAGAAAATCACTCACAGTCATCCCACTGCTTCAGAAAATCACTCACAGTCATCCCACTGCCTCAGAAAACCAAACACAGTCAGCCCCCTGCTTCAGAAAATCACTTACAGTCATCCCCCTGCCTCAGAAAATCACTCAGTCATCCCACTGCCTCAGAAAATCACTCACAGTCATTCCCCTGCCTCAGAAAATCAAACACAGCCATCCCTGTGCCTCAGAAAATCACTCACAGTCATCCCCCTGCCTCAGAAAATCACTCAGACTCATCCCCCTGCCTCAGAAAATCACTCACAGTCAGCTCCCTGCCTCAGAAAATCACTCACAGTCATCCCCCTGCCTCAGAAAATCAAACACAGCCATCCCCGTGCCTCAGAAAATCACTCACAGTCATCCCCTGCCTCAGAAAATCATTTAGAGTCATCCCCCTGCCTCAGAAAATCACTCACCGTCAGCCCCCTGCTTCAGAAAATCATTTACAGTCATCCCCCTGCCTCAGAAAATCACTCACAGACATCCCCTGCCTCAGAAAATCACTCACAATCATCCCCCTGCCTCCCACAGTCACACAGCCACATCCCCCTGCACCAGTTACTCAGCATCATCCCCCTGTGTCAGAAAATCACTCACTGTCTTCCCCCTGCCTCAGAAAATCACACACTGTCATCCCCCTGCCTCAGAAAATCACTCACAGTAATCCCCCTGCCTCAGAAAATCACTCACAGTCATCCCCCTTCCTCACACAGTCACACAGCCACATCCCCCTGCACCAGTTACTCAGCATCATCCCCCTGTGTCAGAAAATCACTCACTGTCTTCCCCCTGCCTCAGAAAATCACACATTGTCATCCCCCTTCCTCAGAAAATCACTCACAGTCATCCCCCTGCCTCAGAAAATCACTCACAGTAATCCCCCTGCCTCAGAAAATCACTCACAATCATCCCCCTGCCACAGAAAATCACTCACAGTCATCCCCCTGCCTCAGAACATCACTCACAGTCATCCCCCTGCCTCACACAGTCACACAGCCACATCCCCCTGCCGCAAAGTTACTCAGCATCATCCCCCTGTGTCAGAAAATCACTCACTGTCTTCCCCCTGCCTCAGAAAATCACACACTGTCAACCCTCTGCCTCAGAAAATCAAACAAAGTCATTCCCCTGCCTCAGAAAATCACTCAGGCTCATCCCCCTGCCTCAGAAAATAACTCACAGTCATCCCCCTGCCTCAGAAAATCACACACTGTCATCCCCCTGCCTCAGAAAATCAAACACACTCATCCTACTGCCTCAGAAAATCACTCACAGTCATCCCACTGCCTCAGAAAATCACTCACAGTCATCCCCCTGCCTCACACAGAAACTCACTACCATCCCCCTGCATCAGAAAAATAGACATTCACTCGGAGTCAACCCCCTGCCTCATACATTCACTCACAGTTATCCCCCTGCCTCAGAAAATGACTCACAGTCATCCCACTGCCTCCGAAAATCACTCACAGTCATCCCACTGCCTCAGAAAATCATTCACAGTCAGCCCCCTTCTTCAGAAAATCACTAACAGTCATCCCCCTGCCTCAGAAAATCACTCACAGTCATCCCACTGCCTCAGAAAATCACTCACAGTCATCCTCCTGCTTCAGAAAATCACTCACAGTCATCCCCCTCCCTCAGAAAATAACTCACAGACATCCCCCTGCCTCAGAAAATCACTCACAATCATGCCCCTGCCTCACACAGTCACACAGCCACATCCCCCCGCCCGAAAGTTACTCAGCATCATCCCCCTGTGTCAGAAAATCACTCACTGTCTGGCCCCTGCCTCAGAAAATCACAAACTGTCATCCCCCTGCCTCAGAAAATCAAACACACTCATCACCCTGCCTCACACAGTCACACAGCCACATCCCCCTGCCCCAAAGTTACCCAACATCATCCCCCTGTGTCAGAAAATCACTCACTGTCTTCCCCCTGCCTCAGAAAATCACTCACAGTCATCCCCCTGCCTCAGAAAATCACTTACAGTCATCCCCCTGCCTCAGAAAATCACTCACACACATCCCCTGCCTCAGAAAATCACTCACAATCATCCCCCTGCCTCCCACAGTCACACAGCCACATCCCCCTGCACCAGTTACTCAGCATCATCCCCCTGTGTCAGAAAATCACTCACTGTCTTCCCCCTGCCTCAGAAAATCACACACTGTCATCCCCCTGCCTCAGAAAATCACTCACAGTCATCCCCCTTCCTCAGAAAATCACTCACAGTCATCCCAATGCCTCAGAAAATCACTCACTGTCATCCCCCTGCCTCAGAAAATCACTCACAGTCATCCCCCTGCCTCAGAAAATCACTCACAGTCATCCCCCTGCCTCAGAAAATCACTCACAATCATCCCCCTGCCACAGAAAATCACTCACAGTCATCCCCCTGCCTCAGAACATCACTCACAGTCATCCCCCTGCCTCACACAGTCACACAGCCACATCCCCCTGCCGCAAAGTTACTCAGCATCATCCCCCTGTGTCAGAAAATCACTCACTGTCTTCCCCCTGCCTCAGAAAATCACACACTGTCAACCCTCTGCCTCAGAAAATCAAACAAAGTCATCCCCCTGCCTCAGAAAATCACTCAGGCTCATCCCCCTGCCTCAGAAAATAACTCACAGTCATCCCCCTGCCTCAGAAAATCACACACTGTCATCCCCCTGCCTCAGAAAATCAAACACACTCATCCTACTGCCTCAGAAAATCACTCACAGTCATCCCACTGCCTCAGAAAATCACTCACAGTCATCCCCCTGCCTCACACAGAAACTCACTACCATCCCCCTGCATCAGAAAAATAGACATTCACTCGGAGTCAACCCCCTGCCTCATACATTCACTCACAGTTATCCCCCTGCCTCAGAAAATGACTCACAGTCATCCCACTGCCTCCGAAAATCACTCACAGACATCCCCCTGCCTCACACAGAAACTCACTTCCATCTCCCTGCATCAGAAAA
The DNA here is from genome assembly GCA_921997135.2 of Mus spretus. Classification (NCBI taxonomy): domain Eukaryota; kingdom Metazoa; phylum Chordata; class Mammalia; order Rodentia; family Muridae; genus Mus; species Mus spretus. The sequence goes on along the minus strand of CAKLHJ020000001.1, from coordinate 109,647 downwards.
TCAGACATTCACTCCGAGTCAACCCCCTGCCTCATACATTCAGTCACAGTGATCCCCCTGCCTCAGAAAATCACTCACAGTCAGCCCCCTGCTTCAGAAAATCACTCACTGTCATCCCCCTGCTTCAGAAAATCACTCACAGTCATCCCCCTGCTTCAGAAAATCACTCACACTCATCCCACTGCCTCAGAAAATCACACACTGTCATCCCCCTGCCTCAGAAAATCACTCACAGTCATCCCCCTGCCTCAGAAAATCAATCAGACTCATCCCCATGCCTCAGAAAATCACTCAGACTCATCCCCATGCCTCAGAAAATCACTCAGAGTCATCCCACTGCCTCAGAAAATCACTCACAGTCATCTCCCTGCCTCAGAAAATCACTCACAGTCATCCCCCTGCCTCAGAAAATCACTCAGAGTCATCCCCATGCCTCAGAAAATCACTCACAGTCAGCCCCCTGACTCAGAAAATCACTCACAGTAAGCCCCCTGCCTCAGAAAATCAAAGACAGCCATCCCCATGCCTCAGTAAATCACTCACAGTCATCCCCCTGCCTCAGAAAATCACTCACAGTCATCCCCCTGCCTCACACAGTCACACAGCCACATCCCCCTGCCCCAAAGTTACCCAACATCATCCCCCTGTGTCAGAAAATCACTCACTGTCTTCCCCCTGCCTCAGAAAATCACTCACAGTCATCCCCCTGCCTCAGAAAATCACTTACAGTCATCCCCCTGCCTCAGAAAATCACTCACAGACATCCCCTGCCTCAGAAAATCACTCACAATCATCCCCCTGCCTCCCACAGTCACACAGCCACATCCCCCTGCACCAGTTACTCAGCATCATCCCCCTGCCTCAGAAAATCACACACTGTCATCCCCCTGCCTCAGAAAATCACTCACAGTCATCCCCCTGCCTCAGAAAATCACTCACAGTCATCCCCCTTCCTCACACAGTCACACAGCCACATCCCCCTGCACCAGTTACTCAGCATCATCCCCCTGTGTCAGAAAATCACTCACTGTCTTCCCCCTGCCTCAGAAAATCACTCACAGTCATCCCAATGCCTCAGAAAATCACTCACTGTCATCCCCCTGCCTCAGAAAATCACTCACAGTCATCCCCCTGCCTCAGAAAATCACTCACAGTAATCCCCCTGCCTCAGAAAATCACTCACAATCATCCCCCTGCCACAGAAAATCACTCACAGTCATCCCCCTGCCTCAGAACATCACTCACAGTCATCCCCCTGCCTCACACAGTCACACAGCCACATCCCCCTGCCGCAAAGTTACTCAGCATCATCCCCCTGTGTCAGAAAATCACTCACTGTCTTCCCCCTGCCTCAGAAAATCACACACTGTCAACCCTCTGCCTCAGAAAATCAAACAAAGTCATCCCCCTGCCTCAGAAAATCACTCAGGCTCATCCCCCTGCCTCAAAAAATAACTCACAGTCATCCCCCTGCCTCAGAAAATCACACACTGTCATCCCCCTGCCTCAGAAAATCAAACACACTCATCCTACTGCCTCAGAAAATCACTCACAGTCATCCCACTGCCTCAGAAAATCACTCACAGTCATCCCCCTGCCTCACACAGAAACTCACTACCATCCCCCTGCATCAGAAAAATAGACATTCACTCGGAGTCAACCCCCTGCCTCATACATTCACTCACAGTTATCCCCCTGCCTCAGAAAATGACTCACAGTCATCCCACTGCCTCCGAAAATCACTCACAGTCATCCCACTGCCTCAGAAAATCATTCACAGTCAGCCCCCTTCTTCAGAAAATCACTAACAGTCATCCCCCTGCCTCAGAAAATCACTCACAGTCATCCCACTGCCTCAGAAAATCACTCACAGTCATCCCCCTGCTTCAGAAAATCACTCACAGTCATCCCCCTCCCTCAGAAAATCACTCACAGACATCCCCCTGCCTCAGAAAATCACTCACAATCATGCCCCTGCCTCACACAGTCACACAGCCACATCCCCCCGCCCGAAAGTTACTCAGCATCATCCCCCTGTGTCAGAAAATCACTCACTGTCTGGCCCCTGCCTCAGAAAATCACACACTGTCATCCCCCTGCCTCAGAAAATCAAACACACTCATCACCCTGCCACAGAAAATCACTCAGGCTCATGCCCCTGCCTCAGAAAAACACTCACAGTCAGACCCCTTGCCTCGGAAAATCACTCACAGTCATCCCACTGCCTCAGAAAATCACTCACAGTCATCCTACTGCCTTAGAAAATCACTCACAGTCATCCCCCTGCCTCAGAAAATCACTCACAGACATCCCCCTGCCTCACACAGAAACTCACTTCCATCCCCCTGCATCAGAAAATCAGACATTCACTCCGAGTCAACCCCCTGCCTCATACATTCACTCACAGTGATCCCCCTGCCTCAGAAAATCACTCACAGTCAGCCCCCTGCTTCAGAAAATCACTCACTGTCATCCCCCTGCTTCAGAAAATCACTCACAGTCATCCCCCTGCTTCAGAAAATCACTCACACTCATCCCACTGCCTCAGAAAATCACACACTGTCATCCCCCTGCCTCAGAAAATCACTCACAGTCATCCCCCTGCCTCAGAAAATCAATCAGACTCATCCCCATGCCTCAGAAAATCACTCAGACTCATCCCCATGCCTCAGAAAATCACTCAGAGTCATCCCACTGCCTCAGAAAATCACTCACAGTCATCTCGCTGCCTCAGAAAATCACTCACAGTCATCCCCCTGCCTCAGAAAATCACTCAGAGTCATCCCCATGCCTCAGAAAATCACTCACAGTCAGCCCCCTGACTCAGAAAATCACTCACAGTAAGCCCCCTGCCTCAGAAAATCAAAGACAGCCATCCCCATGCCTCAGTAAATCACTCACAGTCATCCCCCTGCCTCAGAAAATCACTCACAGTCATCCCCCTGCCTCACACAGTCACACAGCCACATCCCCCTGCCCCAAAGTTACCCAACATCATCCCCCTGTGTCAGAAAATCACTCACTGTCTTCCCCCTGCCTCAGAAAATCACTCACAGTCATCCCCCTGCCTCAGAAAATCACTTACAGTCATCCCCCTGCCTCAGAAAATCACTCACAGTCATCCCACTGCCTCAGAAAATCACTCACAGTCATCCTCCTGCTTCAAAAAATCACTCACAGTAATCCCCCTGCCTCAGAAAATCACTCAAAGTCATCCCACTGCCTCAGAAAATCACTCACTGTCAGCCCCCTTCTTCAGAAAATCACTTACAGTCATCCCCCTGCCTCAGAAAATCACTCACAGTCATCCCACTGACTCAGAAAATCACTCACAGTCATCCCACTGCCTCAGAAAATCACTCACAATCATCCCCTGCCTCAGATTTTCACTCACAGACATCCCCCTGCCTCAAACAGTCACACAGCCACATCCCCCCGCCCCAAAGTTACTCAGCATCATCCCACTGTGTCAGAAAATCACTCACTGTCTTCCCCCTGCCTCTGAAAATCACACAAAGTCAACCCCCTGCCTCATAAAATCACTCAGACTCATCCCACTGCCTCAGAAAATCAAACACAGTCATCCCCCTGCCTCAGAAAATCAATCACAGTAATCCCCCTGCCACAGAAAATCACTCAGACTCATCCCCCTGCCTCAGAAAATCATTCACAGTCAGCCCCCTGCCTCAGAAAATCACTCACAGTCATCCCCCTGCCTCAGAAAATCAAAGACAGCCATCCCCATGCCTCAGTAAATCACTCACAGTCATCCCCCTGCCTCAGAAAATCACTCACAGTCATCCCCCTGCCTCACACAGTCACACAGCCACATCCCCCTGCCCCAAAGTTACTCAACATCATCCCCCTGTGTCAGAAAATCACTCACTGTCTTCCCCCTGCCTCAGAAAATCACTCACAGTCATCCCCCTGCCTCAAGAAATCACTTACAGTCATCCCCCTGCCTCAGAAAATCACTCACAGTCATCCCACTGCCTCAGAAAATCACTCACAGTCATCCCCCTGCTTCAGAAAATCACTCACAGTCATCCCCCTGCCTCAGAAAATCACTCACAGTCATCCCACTGCCTCAGAAAATCACACACTGTCAGCCCCCTTCTTCAGAAAATCACTTACAGTCATCCCCCTGCCTCAGAAAATCACTCACAGTCATCCCACTGACTCAGAAAATCACTCACAGTCATCCCTCTGCCTCAGAAAATCACTCACAGTCATCCCCTGCCTCAGAAAATCACTTAGAGTCATCACCCTGCCTCAGAAAATCACTCACACTAATCCCACTGCCTCTGAAAATCAAACACACTCATCCCCCTGCCTCAAACAGTCACACAGCCACATCCCCCTGCAACAAAGTTACTCAGCATCATCCCCCTGTGTCAGAAAATCACTCACTGTCTTCCCCCTGCCTCAGAAAATTGAACACACTCATCCCACTGCCTCAGAAAATCAAACACAGTCATCCCCCTGCCTCAGAAAATCACTCACAGTCATCCCACTGCTTCAGAAAATCACTCACAGTCATCCCCCTGCCTCAGAAAATCACTCACAGTCATCCCCCTGCCTCAGAAAATCACTCACAGTCATCCCCCTGCCTCAGAAAATCACTCACAGTCATCCCACTGCCTCAGAAAATCACTCACAGTCATCCTCCTGCTTCAAAAAATCACTCACAGTAATCCCCCTGCCTCAGAAAATCACTCAAAGTCATCCCACTGCCTCAGAAAATCACTCACTGTCAGCCCCCTTCTTCAGAAAATCACTTACAGTCATCCCCCTGCCTCAGAAAATCACTCACAGTCATCCCACTGACTCAGAAAATCACTCACAGTCATCCCACTGCCTCAGAAAATCACTCACAATCATCCCCTGCCTCAGATTTTCACTCACAGACATCCCCCTGCCTCAAACAGTCACACAGCCACATCCCCCCGCCCCAAAGTTACTCAGCATCATCCCACTGTGTCAGAAAATCACTCACTGTCTTCCCCCTGCCTCTGAAAATCACACAAAGTCAACCCCCTGCCTCATAAAATCACTCAGACTCATCCCACTGCCTCAGAAAATCAAACACAGTCATCCCCCTGCCTCAGAAAATCAATCACAGTAATCCCCCTGCCACAGAAAATCACTCAGACTCATCCCCCTGCCTCAGAAAATCATTCACAGTCAGCCCCCTGCCTCAGAAAATCACTCACAGTCATCCCCCTGCCTCAGAAAATCAAAGACAGCCATCCCCATGCCTCAGTAAATCACTCACAGTCATCCCCCTGCCTCAGAAAATCACTCACAGTCATCCCCCTGCCTCACACAGTCACACAGCCACATCCCCCTGCCCCAAAGTTACTCAACATCATCCCCCTGTGTCAGAAAATCACTCACTGTCTTCCCCCTGCCTCAGAAAATCACTCACAGTCATCCCCCTGCCTCAAGAAATCACTTACAGTCATCCCCCTGCCTCAGAAAATCACTCACAGTCATCCCACTGCCTCAGAAAATCACTCACAGTCATCCCCCTGCTTCAGAAAATCACTCACAGTCATCCCCCTGCCTCAGAAAATCACTCACAGTCATCCCACTGCCTCAGAAAATCACTCACAGTCATCCCCCTGCCTCAGAAAATCACTCATAGTCATCCCCCTGCCTCAGAAAATCACTCAGACTCATCGCCCTGCCTCAGAAAATCACTCACAGTCAGCCCCCTGAATCAGAAAATCAATCACAATCATCCCCCTGCCTCAGAAAATCACTCACAGTCATCCCCCTGCCTTAGAAAATCACTCACAGTCATCCCCCTGCCTCAGAAAATCACTCACAGTCATCCCCCTGACACACACAGTCACACAGCCACATCCCCCTGCCCCAAAGTTACTCAGCATCATCCCCCTGTGTCAGAAAATCACTCACTGTCTTCCCCCTGCCTCAGAAAATCACACCCTGTCATCCCCCTGCCTCCGAAAATCAAACAAAGTCATCCCCCTGCCTCAGAAAATCAAATACACTCATCCTACTGCCTCAGAAATTCACTCCCAGTCATCCCTCTGCCTTAGAAAATCACTCACAGTCATCCCCCTGCTTCAGAAAATCACTCACAGTCATCCCCCTTCCTCAGAAAACCAAACAAGTCATCCCCCTGTCTCAGTAAATCACTCACACACATCCCACTGCCTCAGAAAATCACTCACACTCATCCCACTGCCTCAGAAAATCACTCACACTCATCCCACTGCCTCAGAAAATCACTCACAGTCATCCCCCTGCCTCAGAAAATCACTCACAGTCATCCCCCGCCACAGAAAATCACTCAAACTCATCCCCCTGCTTCAGAAAATCACTCACAGTCAGCCCCCGGCCTCAGAAAATCACACACTGTCATCCCCATGCCTTAGAAAATCAAACACACTCATCCTACTGCCTCAGAAAATCACTCACAGTCATCCCCTTCCTCAGAAAATCACTGAGAGTCATCCCCCTGCTTCAGAAAATCACTCACAGTCAGCCCCCTGCTTCAGAAAATTACTTACAGTCATCCCCCTGCCTCAGAAAATCACTCACAGTCATCCCACTGTCTCAGAAAATCACTCACAGTCATGCCCCTGCTTCAGAAAATCACTCACAGTCATACCCCTGCCTCAGAAAATCAAACACAGGCATGCCCCTGCCTCAGAAAATCACTCACAGTCATACCACTGCCTTAGAAAATCACTCACAGTCATCCCCTGCCTCAGAAAATCACTCACAGACATCCCCTGCCTCAGAAAATCACTCACAATCATCCCCCTGCCTGAAATAGTCACACACCCACATCCCCCTGCTGAAAGTTACTCAGCATCATCCCCCTGCCTCAGAAAATCACACCCTGTCATCCCCCTGCCTCAGAAAATCAAACACACTCATCCCACTTCCTCAGAAAATCAAACACAGTCATCCCCCTGCCTCAGAAAATCACTCACAGTCATCCCACTGCCTCAGAAAATCACTCACAGTCATCCCCCTGCCTCAGAAAACCAAACAAGTCATCCCCTGTCTCAGAAAATCACTCACTGTCTTCCCCCTGCCTCAGAAAATCACACCCTGTCATCCCCCTGCCTCAGAAAATCAAACAAAGTCATCCCCCTGCCTCAGAAAATCAAATACACTCATCCTACTGCCTCAGAAATTCACTCACAGTCATCCCACTGCCTTAGAAAATCACTCACAGTCATCCCTATGCCTCAGAAAATCACTCACAGACATCCCCCTGCCTCACACAGAAACTCACTACCATCCCCCTGCATCAGAAAATCAGACATTCACTCAGAGTCAACCCCCTGCCTCATACATTCACTCACAGTGATCCCCCTGACACAGAAAATCACTCACAGTCATCCCCCTGCTTCAGAAAATCACTCACAGTCATCCCCCTGCCTCAGAAAACCAAACAAGTCATCCCCCTGTCTCAGAAAATCACTCACACACATCCCACTGCCTCAGAAAATCACTCACACTCATCCCACTGCCTCAGAAAATCAAACACAGTCATCCACCTGCCTCAGAAAATCACTCACTGTCATCCCACTGCCTCAGAAAATCACTCACAGTAATCCCCCTGCCTCAGAAAATCACTCACAGTCATCCCCCTGCCACAGAAAATCACTCAAACTCATCCCCCTGCTTCAGAAAATCACTCACAGTCATCCCCCTGCCTCAGAAAATCAAACACAACCATCCCCCTGCCTCGGAAAATCACTCAGGCTCATCCCCCTGCCTCAGAAAATCACACACTGTCATCCCCATGCCTTAGAAAAATAAACACACTCATCCTACTGCATCAGAAAATAACTCACAGTCAGCCCCCTGCTTCAGAAATCACTTACAGTCATTCCCCTGCCTCAGAAAATCACTCACAGTCAGCCCCCTGCTTCAGAAAATCACTTAAAGTCATCCCCCTGCCTCAGAAAATCACTCACAGTCATCCCACTGTCTCAGAAAATCACTCACAGTCATGCCCCTGCTTCAGAAAATCACTCACAGTCATACCCCTGCCTCAGAAAATCAAACACAGTCATCACCCTGCCTCAGAAAATCACTCTCAGTCAGCCCCCTGCCTCACAAAATCACTCACAGTCAGCCCTCTGCCTCAGAAAATCAAACACAGGCATCCCCCTGCCTCAGAAAATCACTCACAGTCATCCCCTGCCTCAGAAAATCACTCACAGACATCCCCTGCCTCAGAAAATCACTCACAATCATCCCCCTGCCTGAAATAGTCACACACCCACATCCCCCTGCTGAAAGTTACTCAGCATCATCCCCCTGTGTCAGAAAATCAATCACTGTATTCCCCCTGCCTCAGAAAATCAAACACACTCATCCCACTGCCTCAGAAAATCAAACACAGTCATCCCCCTGCCTCAGAAAATCACTCACAGTCATCCCACTGCCTCAGAAAATCACTTACAGACATCCCCCTGCCTCAGAAAATCACTCACTGTCATCCCCCTGCCTCAGAAAATCAAACACACTCATCCTACTGCCTCAGAAAATCACTCACAGTCATCCCCCTGCATCAGAAAATCACTCACAGTCATCCCCCTGTCACAGAAAATCAAACACAGTCATCCCCCTGCCTCAGAAAATCACTCACAGTCAGCCCCCTGCCTCAGAAAATCATTCACAGTCATCCCACTGCCTCAGAAAATCACTCACTGTCATTCCCCTACTTCAGAAAATCACTCACAGTCATCCCCGTGCCTCAGAAAATCACTCACAGACATCCCCCTGCCTCAGAAAATCACTTACAGACATCCCCCTGCCTCAGAAAATCACTCACTGTCATCCCCCTGCCTCAGAAAATCACTCACAGTCATCCCCCTGCCTCACACAGTCACACAGCCACATTCCCCTGCTCCCAGTTACTCAGCATCATCCCCCTGCCTCAGAAAATCACTCACAGTCAGCCCCCTACTTCAGAAAATCACTCACAGTCATCCCCCTGCATCAGAAAATCACTCACAGTCAGGCCCCTGCCTCAGAAAATCACTAACAGTCACCACACTGACTGAGAAAATCACTCACAGTCACCCCCCTGCCTCAGAAAATCACTCACAGTGATCCCCCTGCCTCAGAAAATCACACACTGTGATCCCCCTGCCTCAGAAAATCAAACACACTCATCCCCCTACCTCAGAAAATCACTCACAGTCATCCCCTGCCTCAGAAAATCACTTAGAGTCATCCCCCTGCCTCAGAAAATCACTCACACTCATCCCACTGCCTCAGAAAATCAAACACACTCATCCCCCTGCCTCAGAAAATTACTCACAGTCAGCCCCCTGCTTCAGAAAATCACTTACAGTCATCCCCCTGCCTCAGAAAATCACTCACAGTCATCCCACTGCCTCAGAAAACCAAACACAGTCATGCCCCTGCCTCAGAAAGTCACTCACAGTCATCCCCTGCCTCAGAAAATTACTTAGAGTCATCCCACTGCCTCAGAAAATCACTCACACTCATCCCACTGCCTCAGAAAATCAAACACACTCATCCCCCTGCCTCAGAAAATCACTCACATTCAGCCCCCTGCTTCAGAAAATCACTTACAGTCATCCCCCTGCCTCAGAAAATCACTCACAGTCATCCCACTGCCTCAGAAAACCAAACACAGTCATGCCCCTGCCTCAGAAAATCACTCACAGTCATCCCCTGCCTCAGAAAATTACTTAGAGTCATCCCACTGCCTCAGAAAATCACTCACACTCATCCCACTGCCTCAGAAAATCAAACACACTTATCCCCCTGCCTCAGAAAATCACTCACAGTAGCCCCCTGCCTCAGAAAATCACTCACAGTCATCCCCCTGCCTCAGAAAATCACTCACACTCATCCCCCTGCCTCAGAAAATCACTCACAGTCAGCCCCCTGCCTCAGAAAATCAAACACAGGCATCACCCTGCCTCAAATAATCACTCAGGCTCATCCCCCTGCCTCAGAAAATCACTCACAGTGATCCCCCTGCCTCAGAAAATCACACACTGTCATCCCCCTGCCTCAGAAAATCAAACACACTCATCCTACTGCCTCAGAAAATCACTCAGAGTCATCCCCCTGCATCAGAAAATCACTCACAGTCATCCCCCTGCCTCAGAAAATCAAACACAGTCATCCCCCTGCCTCAGAAAATCACTCACAGTCAGCCCCTTGCCTCAGAAAATCATTCACAGTCATCCCACTGCCTCAGAAAATCACTCACTGTCATTCCCCTGCTTCAGAAAATCACTCACAGTCATCCCACTGCTTCAGAAAATCACTCCCAGTCATCCCACTGCCTCAGAAAACCAAACACAGTCATCCTCCTGCCTCAGAAAATCACTCACAGTCATCCCCTGCCTCCGAAAATCACGTAGAGTCATCCCCCTGCCTCAGAAAATCACTCACACTCATCCCACTGCCTCAGAAAATCAAACACACTCATCCCCCTGCCTCAGAAAATCACTCAGAGTCATCCCCCTGCCTCAGAAAATCACTCACAGTCTTCCCCCTGCCTCAGAAAATCACTCACAATCATCCCCCTGCCTCAAACATTCACACATCCACATCCCCCTGCCCCAAAGTTACTCAGCATCATCCCCCTGTGTCAGAAAATCAATCACTGTCTTCCCCCTGCCTCAGAAAATCAAACAAACTCATCTCACTGCCTCAGAAAATCAAACACACTCATCCCACTGCCTCAGATAATCACTCACAGTCATCCCCCTGCCTCAGAAAATCACTCACAGTCATCCCCCTGCCTCAGAAAATCACTCACAGACATCCCCCTGCCTCAGAAAATCACTCACAGTCAGGCCCCTGCCTCAGAAAATCACTCACAGTCACCCCCCTGCCTCAGAAAATCACTCACAGTGATCCCCCTGCCTCAGAAAATCACACACTGTGATCCCCCTGCCTCAGAAAATCAAACACACTCATCCCCCTGCTTCAGAAAATCACTCACAGTCATCCCACTGCCTCAGAAAACCAAACACAGTCATTCCCCTACCTCAGAAAATTACTCACAGTCAGCCCCCTGCTTCAGAAAATCACTTACAGTCATCCCCCTGCCTCAGAAAATCACTCACAGTCATCCCACTGCTTCAGAAAACCAAACACAGTCATGCCCCTGCCTCAGAAAATCACTCACAGTCATCCCCTGCCTCAGAAAATTACTTAGAGTCATCCCACTGCCTCAGAAAATCACTCACACTCATCCCACTGCCTCAGAAAATCAAACACACTCATCCCCCTGCCTCAGAAAATCACTCACAGTCATCCCCTGCCTCAGAAAATCACTTAGAGTCATCCCCCTGCCTCAGAAAATCACTCACACTCATCCCACTGCCTCAGAAAATCAAACACACTCATCCCCCTGCCTTAGAAAATTACTCACAGTCAGCCCCCTGCTTCAGAAAATCACTTACAGTCATCCCCCTGCCTCAGAAAATCACTCACAGTCATCAGCCTGCCTCAGAAAATCACTCACCCTCATCCCCCTGCCTCAGAAAATCACTCACAGTCAGCCCCCTGCCTCAGAAAATCAAACACAGGCATCCCCCTGCCTCAGAAAATCACTCAGGCTCATCCCCCTGCCTCAGAAAATCACTCACAGTGATCCCCCTGCCTCAGAAAATCACACACTGTCATCCCCCTGCCTCAGAAAATCAAACACACTCATCCTACTGCCTCAGAAAATCACTCACAGTCATCCCCCTGCTACAGAAAATCACTCACAGTCATCCCCCTGTCTCAGAAAATCAAACACAGTCATCCCCCTGCCTCAGAAAATCACTCACAGTCAGCCCCTTGCCTCAGAAAATCATTCACAGTCATCCCACTGCCTCAGAAAATCACTCACTGTCATTCCCCTGCTTCAGAAAATCACTCACAGTCATCCCCCTGCTTCAGAAAATCACTCCCAGTCATCCCACTGCCTCAAAAAACCAAACACAGTCATCCTCCTGCCTCAGAAAATCACTCACAGTCATCCCCTGCCTTCGAAAATCATGTAGAGTCATCCCCCTGCCTCAGAAAATCACTCACACTCATCCCACTGCCTCAGAAAATCAAACACACTCATCCCCCTGCCTCAGAAAATCACTCAGAGTCAGCCCCCTGCTTCAGAAAATCTCTCACAGTCATCCCCCTGCCTCAGAAAATCACTCACAGTCATCCCACTGCCTCAGAAAATCACTCACAGTCATCCCCCTGCTTCAGAAAATCAAACACAGTCATCCCCCTGCCTCAGAAAATCACTCACAGTCAGCCCCCTGCCTCAGAAAATCACTCACAGTCAGCCCCCTGCCTCAGAAATTCAAACACAGTCATCCCCTGCCTCAGAAAATCACTCACAATCATCCCCCTGCCTCAAACAGTCACACAGCCACATCCCCCTGCCCCAAAGTTACTCAGCATCATCCCCCTGTGTCAGAAAATCACTCACTGTCTTCCCCCTGCCTCAGAAAATCAAACACACTCATCCCACTGCCTCAGAAAATCAAACACAGTCATCCCCCTGCCTCAGAAAATCACTCACAGTCATCCCACTGCCTCAGAAAATCACTCACAGTCATCCCCCTGCCTCAGAAAATCACTCACAATCATCCCCCTGCCTCAAACAGTCACACAGCCACATCCCATTGCCCCACAGTTAGTCAGCGTCATCCTCCTGTGTCAGAAAATCATTCACAGTGATCCCCCTGCCTCAGAAAATCACTCACAGTCATCACCCTGCCTCCCACAGTCACACAGCCACATCCCCCTGCCCCATAGTTACTCAGCATCATTCCCCTGTGTCATAAAATCACTCACAGTCAGCCCCCTGCCTCCCACAGTCACACAGCCACATCCCCCTGCCCCACAGTTACTCAGCATCATTCCCCTGTGTCAGAAAATCACTCACAGTCAGCCCCCTGCCTCCCATAGTCACACAGCCACATCCCCCTGCCCCACAGTTACTCAGCATCATCCCACTGTGTCAGGAAATCACTCAGACTCATTCCCCTGCCTCAGAAAATCAAACACACTCATCCCACTGCCTCAGAAAATCACTCACAGTCATCCCACTGCCTTAGAAAATCACTCACAGTCATCCCCCTGCCTCAGAAAATCACTCACAGACATCCCCCTGCCTCAGAAAATCACTCACAGACATCCCCCTGCATCAGAAAATCAGACATTCACTCGGAGTCAACCCTCTGCCTCATACATTCACTCACAGTGATCCCCCTGCCTCAGAAAATCACTCACAGTCAGCCCCCTGCTTCAGAAAATCACTTACAGTCATCCACCTGCCTCAGAAAATCACTCACAGTCATCCCACTGCCTCAGAAAATCACTCACTGTAATCCCCCTGCTTCAGAAAATCACTCACAGTAATCCCCCTGCTTCAGAAAATCACTCACAGTCATCCCACTGCCTCAGAAAACCAAACACAGTCATTCCCCTGCCTCAGAAAATCACTTAGACTCATCCCCCTGCCTCAGAAAATCACTCAGACTCATCTCCCTGCCTCAGAAAATCAAACGCAGTCATCCCCCTGCCTCAGAAATTCACTCACTGTCTTCCACCTGCCTCAGAAAATCAAACACACTCATCCCACTGCCTCAGAAAATCACTCACAGTCATCCCCCTGCCACAGAAAATCACTCACAGTCATCCCCCTGCCTCAGAAAATCACTCAGACTCATCCCCCTGCCTCAGAAAATCACTCAGACTCATCTCCCTGCCTCAGAAAATCAAACACACTCATCCCCCTGCCTCAGTAAATCACTCACAGACATCCCCTGCCTCTGTAAATCACTCAGACTCATCCCCCTGCCTCAGAAAATTACTCAGACTCATCCCCCTGCCTCAGAAAATTACTCAGACTCATCCCCCTGCCTCAGAAAATCACTCACAGTCATCCCCCTGCCTCAGAAAATCAGTCACAGTCACCACACTGACTGAGAAAATAACTCACAGTCACCCCCCTGCTTCAGAAAATCACTCACAGTCATCCCCCTGCTTCAGAAAATCACTCACAGTCATCCCACTGCCTTAGAAAATCACTCACAGTCATCCCCCTGCCTCAGAAAATCACTCACAGTCAGCCCCCTGCCTCCCACAGTCACACAGCCACATCCCCCTGCCCCACAGTTAGTCAGCATTATCCTCCTGTGTCAGAAAATCACTCAGACTCATTCCAGACTCATCTCAAAGATACAATTTCCTAAACACATGAAACTCAAGAAGAACAAAGACCAAAGTGTGGACACTTTGCCCCTTCTTAGAATTGGGAACAAAACACCCTTGGAAGGAGTTACAGAGACAAAGTTTGGAGCTGAGAGGGAAACATGGACCATCTAGAAACTGCCATATCTGGGGATCCATCCCATAATCAGCTTCCAAACGCTGACACCATTGCACACACTAGCAAGATTATGCTGAAAGGACCCTGATATAGCTGTCTCTTGTCAGAGTATGCCGGGGCCTAGCAAACACAGAAGTGGATGCTCACAGTCAGCTATTGGATGGAACACAGGGCTCCCAATGGAGGAGCTAGAGAAAGTACCCAAGGAGCTAAAGGGATCTGCAACCCTATAGGTGGAACAACATTATGAACTAACCAGTACCCCGGAGCTCTTGACTCTAGCTGCATATGTATCAAAAGATGGACTAGTCGGCCATCACCGGAAAGAGAGTCCCATTGGACACGCAAACTGTATATGCCCCAGTACAGGGGAATGCCAGGGCCAGAAAATGGGAATGGGTGGGTAGGGAAGTGGGGGGGAGGGTATGGGGGACTTTTGGGATAGCATTCTAAATGTAATTGAGGAAAATACATAATAATAAAAATATTTTTAAAAATCTATCTACAATATAAATAATTATAAGAATCATAAAAGTAGAACTTTACATCATATTTTAAATAAACAGCTTATGTACAATATAGTCTAAAAAACCACCTTAAATTTCTATTAATGTATAATAAAAACAAAACAACCATAAATTTCTACCAATATACAGTGATTCAAAAAAACAAATTTCTATCAGTAATTCAAACAAAACAACCTTAAATTTCTATCAGTATACAATAGTTTGAACCTACCATCCTAGATGATAAAAAACACCATAGGACATCAAGCAGCCAAAACCTTCCATTCCAACTTCAGGGATCAGGATGATGGTCTTATAATTGACTCATGCTGAATTAGGGTGAAGAATTCCTGTTTGGGGCCCAAGGAAAAAATGGCTAATACAAACAAACAAACAAACAAAAATTAATTGTAGCATTTGTTACACTGTCTCTGTTTTTATCCAGTCTATCTATGTGTTGCCTGTCAAGCCTATGTGTTGTTCAGTCTCTGTGTGATTGATCATTTGGGCTAGCCCTTTTGAAGTTGATGTGCATTCATATTTTGTAGAAATGTAACTGAAACAGTCTGTGAGAGTGAATCACCTAGATTTATTTGATTTGTGAAGACATCTCCATCTTATACCTATTGCAGGGTTACATTCTAATGTCAACACATTTTTATAAGTGTGTTGGCCTAGTTTATCAGTTTTTCTTTTTGTGATAACCCAATATCTCTTAGCTGCTGTTGTTCCATACTTAGACCAAGAAGGTGTTATTTAATCTGATTCTGGGGGCATTTACTATGCCTTTTTATTTAATAAGCATCTATTTTAAGGTACAACTGGCCTTTTCTATAACTGCTTGTCCTGTGGGATTGTGTGGTATACCAGTTACATGCTTTATATTATAATATGGAAAGAATTATTTCATTTTATTGGATACATATATGGGAACATTATCAGTTTTAATTTGTGCAGGTATTCTGCTAATTGGCATTACTTCCAATACGTGTGTAATTAACGCAGTCAGTCTTTTTAGAACTTAAAGCTGTTGCCCACTGAAACCCTGAGTATGTGTCAATGGTTTGGTGTATATACCTTTGTTTTCCAAATTCTGCAAATGGAAAACATCCATGTGCCAGATGTCATGTCTTTTGTTCCCCTAGGGTTACTACCAGCAGATAACAGAATTTGTTTGCATAGAGAACACGTAGGATTTTTATTATTATTATTATTTCTTTGGCTTGTTGCCAAGTGATAGAAACTTTTTTCTTTAAACCTCTCCTATTAATAAGATGTTTTTCATTACATTTTGAGGCTTCTAACACATTTTCTATTTTTTTTTGTCATTTCTCTATGGTAATTGAAAGTTTTGCTGGTCATTGAAGTGGAAGTTTCTTGATATTTTATATGATGCAGATTCACAAGGTACTTTACTGAAGCAGACTTTTGTGGTATTTGCTGAGGCAAATCATGGGAAGACATGTGCTGTTTAGAGAGAATATAAATAGGACTCAATAGACAGTGATAGCTTGTTTGCATAGCTAGCTCTGCAACGCTTCATTGGTCTCACGTCTTCACTGATCTTCACTTTCTTGAGAGAGGCACAGCAGAGAACTTCTCCTGGAGTTCTTGCTAGAAAATTGGAATTGCCCCCAAAACTACTTCTAAACAGGCCCATATCCCGGTTCCTATTTGCCATCTTTTCTCTCCTACCATTGGACGGTGGGCTAGAAGCAGGGGTCAAAGCATTCTGGTCCACTCTATTTGGTGTTCTCTAAGCTTCTTGTGCATTTATTTCTTTAAGTTAGAGAAATTTTCTTCTATGATTTGTGTCAAAGATATTTTCTGGGTCATTGTATTTTGAGTTTTCTCCTATATTTCTATGATTTTTAGGCTTGGTGTTTTTCATAGTGTCCAAAATTTCTTGGATATTTTGTGTTAGAAAGTTTTTAGCTTTAGCATTTTCTTTGACTGATGTATCATTCTCTTCTATGATATCTTCTATGCCTGAGATTCTCAGTTCTATCTCTTGTATTCTGTTGATAGTGCTTGTGTCTATAGTTCCTGTCTTCTTTACTAGGTTTTCCATCTCCAGGATTGCCTCAGATTGGGGTTATTTAAAATTGCTTCTATTTTCATTTTCAAGTTTTGTACAATTTTATTCATTACTTTCATCTGTTTGGTTGTAGTTTATTCACTTCCTCTTGAAAGGCCTTTATCATCTTCTTAAGATTAGATTTAAACCCATTTTCTTGTGATTCAGTTGTGGTTGGATATTCTGTGCTTGATATAGTAGGAGGGGTGGGTTCTAGGATTGTCATATTGTCCTTACTTTTGTTGATTGTTTTCTTATGCTGGTCTTTAGCCATCTGGTTGTCCCTAGTATTGGAAGGCCTAGTAGGGTCTGATGGTAGCAGGCCTCTGCGATTGCAGTAGAGCTTCTTGTCCTTGATCATAGCAGGCTTCCAGAGATGCAGAGATGCAGAGCTGGTAGTCCTTGGTGGTTTCAGGCTGCTAGTTGTCCTGGTTAAGGGCAGGTCTCCAGGGATCCTGGTAGACCTGGTGGTCCCTGAATATTTCAGGCCTCTGTTTGTCCTGGTTAGCAGCAGGCATATACTGTCATGGCATAAAGTGAATGAGTAAAACCATACTCCTGAGCATTTGGTTTTTTATCTATGGTAGTTTTAATCTATTCATAAAGAGGTACAGATCTTGTCCTTAAAAATCTAATAGCTTTTTTGTATTTAGCATACTACTTTCAAAAGCTAGAGATTCAATTAAAATTTCTCTTGCAGATGGATCTGATGTTCTATTCAGAGCTATAGTTAATTTTTGTGAAAAGTCAGTGAAAGATTCTTTTATCTTTGTAAATGATTCAGCTCATCATTGTTGTTCAAGCTTGTCTCAAGCATTTAAGGCTATTGTGTGACTTTGTTCTAGGACAGCATCCTTGAAAGTAACCGGTACTCTTAATTCAGAGAACAAACCTTCAACTCGTAATGAATCCTTTACAAAGTCGTTACCTCTAGTCCTATTTCTTCCCTCCACAATTGAAGACTCCTCTTCCCATCATGTTTGCCATTGTAATTGAGGGCCAGGCTCTAGAATGTCTGTCATCAAGTTTCTCCAATCTTTTCAAATTATACAATTCTGTGTCGCCCAGTTATTAAGTATCTGACATATGGTAAATGTAAGCCATAGCTTGTTACTGCTTTCTTAAATCTTTTTAAATTTTTGCCTCTATGGGTTGCCATTCAAATTCTTGATTATCCTGGGGATTTCCTTCATCTCCACCTAATTCCTTTATTAAGGATGGGAAAAGCATTTCAGTTGTTTTTTTTTTTTAAAAAAACAGACAAAGCCTGTCCTTTTGAAGTCTTGTTACAAAGTGCTGCTGTAGGTTCTAGCCTTTCTTCTTCTGTTTTTATGGTCTGCTTTAATTTTATTTATAATTTTTTGTAACTTTTCTTCTAAGGTGTTTCCAGTTTTTATTATCTCCCTATTCTAGTACCTTTATTATCTTAAAACCCTCCTCAATTTTGTTTGTAAATTTCTCTAACTTTTCCTTTAATGTATGTCTCTATATCTTTATTATCTTAGTATATTCCTCAGTCCAATTTATACATTTTTGTAAATTTTCCTCTAAATCTTGTTGCTTTGCTAAGATCTTCTTTGAGAAGACACAGAAAACCAGTATGCTTATTTAAGGAAAGAATGAGGATTATTAATTCAACAATAATCATAACCAATACTGTGTCAGTTTCAGTTAGGTCATCTCTCTCCCTCTCCCTCTCCTTCTCCCTCTCCCATTTAAAATGGCATTAGATAAACTCCAAAATCTCTGTGATATTGTACCTCTCATCTTTATATACTGTATTTCTTTTAATTTATTTATTTCAAGTCATTTATATCTGTCTGTGAAATTTTGGTCAGGTCTGTAGTGTTAGTTTCCTCTTTGTGTTCTCTGTCTCCCTCTGCTGCTCAGCTCAGGACACTCACAGTAGTTAGTCCAGTCCTGGTCCTTTTGCTCACAGGGAGGGATGGAAAGGCCTCTCAACTGGAAAAACCACTTTGGGTCACTGATGTCCTGAGCCCTGGTGACACCTTGACATTTCATGCTGAACCAGTGCTCATAACCTTGTCTCAGTCTTTGTGGGAAGAAAGGATTGGTGCCAGGTTCCAGATGGGCTTTGGTTTAAGTCCACCTTCTTTCTGTCATGCCCCTACCCTGGGGAAGGCTCTAGAAAAGCTGCTGTGGAACTCTTCAACACTTGGACTGAGGCATCCCATGGCTAATTTCAGAGCTGTGTGCAGATCCAAACTCTGTGGCTGGTGCATGAAGCCAAGCACAGTCCTTGAAGAACTAGTTCTACTACTGTGGGCATGCTGAGGAGCTTGGGCTATGACACTGCTGTTCTCCCAGTAGCTGCAGTAGTGTGACTCTACCAAGGTTAGTTTGGTCTAGTCCTGTGCCCACTCCCACATCAGACCCTAACTGGGAGATCTGTTGCACCTGTATCTGTTGGCCGGAGTGAAGCTGTGGGCTCAAGGGCCTCATTCAAGTGTTTAGTAGCTCAGCAAGGCATTAGGAGCCACACTTTCATTGGGGGTGGGGAGGGACTTTACCAAGGACTTTCTCAGGTTAGCTTGGATTCAATGTCCCACATATGGGACATCAGATAATGAACTAACTATATGTAGGCTTTCCTGACCCACTCTATCCTGTTTAGTTTCAGAGTAAACAACATAGAGATAACAGATATTAATAAGCTTCAAACATAAACTAGGCAGGTTCTGTGCTATTCTAACTTACAGTCAAACCATACACACCATGCTACTTGCAGTTTGAGTCTCACCTGGATTATTCTGTTCCATGTGTGTCCTCATGGAGAGCTTCTTTTGCCATATGGTCATGGTCCATCCTCATTGTTCATTCTCCTTCATGGGGACCTCCTTCTTTCTGTTCTCTCTTCCTCCTCGTGGTCCCTACCTGAGAGCCCCTATTCAATCTCAAGTTCTTCCTTTCTCTCTTTCCTGCCCAGTCAAATGCTCTAGCCTTTTTAAACCAATCACAGATTACAGGTGAACATTCTTTACAACATATTGATTATTACAGCGCCCCAGTATCAAGTTATAGTCTGATCGGGGCACAGAACTCAGCTTTTGAATACACAGCTCACAAGACTAACCCCAATAGGGGTTAACTTAAATTTTAAGAGGTAGTTGAGAACAAGCCTAAGGTAAAGCCAAGATTTCATAAATAAAAAATCTTGCCAGGCAGTAGTGGTGCACGCCTTTAATCCCAGCACTTGGGAGGCAGAGGCAGGTGAATTTCTGAGTTCGAGTCCTATCGAGATAGTCTGGCAATAATTGGCACTCAACAGTTTTAATTAGAGTGCCATTCATAGGGCATATAATCAAAACTTAGGCTTTCAGGTGATACTACTCACTGCTACGTTTTTGATGGGGATTTTAAGAAATTTCTCTGTAGTCCATTGCCATGATGTATAGAAACTAGTGTTTATTGTGCAATAGCTATACCAAGGGAAGCTCATGAATGTTGGCTATACTGTAAATTAGAATATTAATTTATATCAAAGGCACAAGGAAAATAAACATTGGATTGCATCTGCATTGATTCATGTAATTTTTTATACATGTGTGAACAATATAGGACATTAGGAACAAATAGAAAAATGAGCAAATGTTTGTCATACATTATGTTCATTGCAGACATGAATCTAAACATTGCAATGTAGGCTTGTTTACTCCTCACTATTTTTCCATATTGAGAGTGGTATTAGTCTCATTTCTCTGAAAAGAACCTGAAGCTCAGAAGTTAGTCTAACTACTTTGAAGTGTCAAAGCTCAGACAATGACATGAATCATTTATTCTAGAGACTATACTTTATCTATGAGTGCAGAGCTTTCAAACTGTTCAGCAAAACAATAATTATGTGCTTTAGAAACCTAACTTGACTACATACAAAATGCTCAAGAAAACATTAACATGGAAGCAATTTTTCAGGCACATTCTCTTGAAGTTCATGAGAAGAACCAGCTCACTGTAGATGACAGAAATCAAAGATGAGGTGACTTATCTTGTGGGACTCCCATAAATTATCTTGACTATTCACTATACCTACGTTTCCCTGGTCTCTTTATCCTGTGAGCCTTCCATGGTTTCTAGATTTGCCTCTGACTCTTCCAGGAAAGTTGCAATGTCTTAGGAAACCTAACAATAAAAACTGTGAAAATATGCTTGTAAATGCCTAAAAAAACGTGAACACTGTTACTTTTTAAATATACCACACACTTCAAGCATCATCCACCTGTGACCACTGAATGATGGCCTACCTTCCTTCCCTGTTGAGTTAATGGAATATAAAATTCCATGTCTCGCCTGACTTATCAACAGCACAGGGCTCCCTCTTCCAGAAATCTGATCTGTTAGAGTGATCCATCCTTGATGTTAAAGCCTCTTTCTGCTTGTGGCATTCATAGCTGATTTCCCACCCTTTGGTCCCTTGATTATCTAACACTTAACCCTTAAAGCCTGGAGGCAACCACTCTTTGGCTGCTTAGGATAGGATTAGGGATAGAGTTAGGGTTAGGGTCCATTTACAAGTGGGCAAGCAAAGAGAAAAAAAGAAGGCACTAACTCTGTGGTGACAATTTTAAGTAATCTGTTCTTGAATTTTTATATACCTGGAAGTGTTGTGTTTTAGAAAAGATAAAGAGAGGAGGAATATGCTTTGGTGGAGGTGTAATCAGGTATGGGGAAGGTGGTGTCTCAGCAGATCCATGCTGAGGCATTCCTTCCCCCTGAGGGACCAGCCACACCATAGAGTTTATTCAGGGCATGGGGAGGAGAGTTGAAAGGGTAGTAGAGGCAGAGAAAGGTTTAAAGTTAAAAGGTTTAAAGGTTTAAAGGTTTAAAGTTAAATCTTTAAAAGAAAGAGAGAGAGAGAGAGAGAGAGAGAGAGAGAGAGAGAGAGAGAAAGGGAGAGAGAGAGAGAGAGAGAGAGAGAGAGAGAGAGAGAGAGAGAGAGAGAGAAAGGGAGAGAGAGAGAGAGAGAGAGAGAGAGAGAGAGAGAGAGAGAGAGAGAGAGAGAGAGAGAGAGAGGAGACCAGCCATGGGCATGTAGAGAGAGAGGAGGGAGGGGAATAGGGAGAGAGTGGGGAAAGAGCAAGGGGACAGAGTGGGAGCAAGAGCAAGAGAGTGAGGAGGGGGGTAAGTAGGGCCTTTTATAGTCAGGCTCAGGGCTCACTTGGCTGTTGCCAAGCAACTGTGGGGCAGAGCATACCTGGCTGTTGCTAGGTAACTGTGGGGCGGAGCTTAGACAAAAGGCTAACAAGAAGGAGGCTCAGACTCCCCATTGTCATTCAACCTTAGTGTTTACCTCCTGAGAGACTAGTATGGTCCTGAGGTCTGATTTCTCCACTTTTATATAACACACCTACACCATGTTTTGATTACGAAATTTAAAATGCTTTTATTTAAAAATTTTCTTTATTCTCTTATTGTAGGTGTAAAACACCTATGAGATTGTAATTATACAAAAACATGGAATTTGTATTAATGTAATATGTTTTACTAGGTCATGATTGTCAAAGCTGCCAAGGATGTCATTGACCTTCTTTGGCATCCAGGGGGTAAATTGAGGCAGGAAGCTTGGTGTGACTTTGGTGATTGGGATCAGTGCTGAGAGCAGATGACAAGGGTCAGCACTAAGAGGGGCTGACAGGGGTCATTCCAGATAGTGACTGATGGAGGCTGCTGCCTCTGGCAGCCAGTGATTAGAGAAATTACTCAGCAGACTTTTCTCTGAGGGAATGAAGCTTGATTCACTGGGGTCTGTACTCCAGTGGCCAGAAGCAAATTCTCAACTCTTTTAACTCTTAGGGGCCATCGAGAAAGAAAAGGAAAGAGAAAATTCACACACACACACACACACACTCATACACACACACAACACACATATGAGTAGTTGAAGCAACATGCTGACTTCAATAACTTCATACATATAAATACATTTATGCACACATACATACATATATACATACATTCCTACAAGCATACATATCTACAGACCGACAGACATATACAAAATTCACATATTGAGTGGATGGGAAAAAATTCCAACAAGCAGGCTTCAAGCATTTCACACACACACACACACACACACACACACACACGTATATGTATATGTATATGTACATGTATATGATGTTTATGTATACGTATACATAAAAATATACACATGTACACATATATACACATCATAGATACATAAGCACATATATACATATACACATATGCACATATACATACAAAATTAGGAAGTAGAAGGAACAAAGTTACAACAAGCAGGTTCCAAGCATTTCATGCATACATACACATATACACACAGTTAGTGGATGGAACAAGCTCCAACACACACCCACACAAGCTTTACTCATATACAGGCAGACAGACTTGATAAATGAAATAAACTTTCAACAACTTTTTTTCTCCTGAAGCTTATAAATCTCAGCAAAATCTTTCAAATAGTATAAAATTACAGTGTGATTCCATTTTCTAGTTAATGACTATGTTCCCCCAAAACCTTTATAAGAAATAGCTACACAGTAGAGGTAACAAAAACAAGTTGTTTCCAAGAATCTACATACATTCATAGCTAAGCAAATTGTTATAGACTAACCAAGTGTAAGCTAGCGAGGTTGCTTTCTCAGCCAGTTTCTGTTACTGGCAGGCAGCAATTTGCAGTTACAAAGAAAGGATTAATTATATTATTATTTATTTTTTAAAGTAATAATAAACGAATCTTAAAAGAATCACAAATCTAAACTTTTATATAAAAATCAGTCATATTTAAATCCTCAGAATGTACATCTATTCATCAGCAATTTTTATTAAATTCTATCAGGAGGCTGAGGGCTAAAATGAGTAAAAGAAATCAACCACCATCAGTCCAGCCCTAGTGAGAGCCATGTCAGCCAATGCTGCCATTGTTCTCATTTCCTGACCTTACAAAAGTCCCTTGCTTAACTATTAGGAGTGTTCTGTTCTGAACTTCAAATTATTCACTAAGATTTTCTACATCAGAGCCAAGAGCAAAACCATCTCGATCTGGCTTCATTAACAATTTTATTTTTCCAAATGCTTTCTAAGGATGATGGCCATTGCTGAAAGTCTACAAGTTCTTTCCTAAGGTGGTGATTGAATCATTACTCTGCCCCAGTAGCAATGTCTGAAAGAGATCAAGTACTACTATTTGTGAGCACCAGAGATGTTGCCCAGTGAGGAGCTGGAAGCCCCTTTAGAGTTTTCATACAATTCTTAGATTAAAAGGGATGAGAGGGCAACAAGCAGAGCAAAGCTCCACAACATCATGAAGTCCTCAGGACATGGTCCTCAGGGCTATGCCTCTCTGAGGCTCACCCATCATGGCTGTCTTATCTCTGGGCCACATTCCATGAGTTCTAAAGCCATTCACTGTTCCTCCTGCATGGCCCTCAGCACATGATCATTGATATTTGATTCCAGAATTAACATTTCTGGTTTGAATATGAAATAATATCCAGAGTTCATGGATTTGAACACTGGATCCCAAGCTGGCAATGCAGTTAAGCCGTTGTGTAACCTTTAAGAAATGGAGCCTTCTCTGAGGAATCGTTTGTTGTCAAGGACTCAAGGTTTAAATCTGTTTAAGTTTCTATTTGATCTCTGAATCTTGACATCAGCCCAATTATCAAGCTAAATTCCCAATACTGTCCCCATATGTTCCCTACCATAATGGAGTATTTCCCTGAAACTATCAGCTAGAGTATACCTTTCATTCCTTACACATGTCATCAGTTACTGTCAGAGGACAGGAACTCGAACAACTTTCTCCTGTTCCCGTGTAGGACAAAAGTACATTTTTTATATCACTAATATTTTGTTGTACTATAGATTTTTAATCTCTATGTCAGGATTCACAGAAAACCTCTCATATATGTAATCACCCAAGTCAATGCTAGGTAGCAGATTATACCCAAGTATTTAGATTTATGTTCCTATGGAACTGTAGTTACAGATTGTTGTGAGCTGTCATGTGAGTGCTGGGATTGAAACTGCTTCTAACAGAGCTCTTAACAACTGAATGATCTCCACCCTCACCAACCCACTTTCATTAAAATAAATAGAAAAACATACACAAGAGATTTCTAAGGACCAGCTTTGAGGACAGCTGCAGACAGATAAAGGTGTTGGCCTAACAGAAGCTGCCTGTACTTCAGGTGACAGAGCTGGAAGAGTGGGAATACAAAGTCCTTTGGAGTCCAGGAAATGTCATCATAAAATCAAGGAGCTTAACAAGGAGCTACAAGATTTGATGATTTCCCTGCTGGATTTTGGTGTTGCTTTGGTCTGTTCATTCTTCACTATGCTTTGATTCTTTCTGGACCAGGATTATTTATTCTGTGACATTGTATATTAGAAATATAACATTCTCATTTAAGAATACAGTAGAATATGGTCAGATAAAAAGTAGTTTTCACTATTTAAGAGTTGCAGAAAATGTGGTGGTTAAATGTGAATGGTTCCTATAGAGACATATGATTAAACAGTTTTGGGAGGAGTGCAGGTGTGACCTTTTTGAAATAGCTGTGTCACATGAATGCAGCTTGAGTCTTTAAAAGCTTCTGACTATGCCTGTGCTTACTACCTCTTTGTCTGATTTCCAAAATGTGAGTTCTCAGCTATTCCTGCTGCCATGTAATTTACACTGCCATCCCTTTGGAGCCGTCAGCCCAATTTGTTGCTGTCAATTATAATTTGCTTTGGCCATAGTGTGATTCATGACGGCAATATAAAGGTAACTTCACAGAAGTGTTCTGTTGAAGATAGGAACATAAAAAATCTCCCCCTCCAACTATATAAACCAGGGATACATTTTCATGTAAGTTAAGCTCTAGAACAGTTAGGATTAGCCCAAAGTTCTGGGGGTTGGAAATGATCTTAAAATTAATAATTCTAGAGTTTTCTAAAGAAGGAGCTCTACTAAGAACATTTTCCTTTACTTCTAACCAGAACAACATCAAATAACTTTTCAGATCTGCATTCTATAGAAGATGGTCATGCTAGGAATGATGGACCAAGGTATAGGATTAAATATACACTGCTATTTATTACAGATTTAGTATGTATTATGCATTATAGTATACTTAATGAATCAATGTCAGCTGGGGTGACTCTGACTCCAACAAAGAAAAAAAATCAAAATTATATTTGTTAAGGGCCAACTGACTCCATTTTTATTTCTTTTCATAATTAAATCTAATGTTAAAATTTGATTTATTTCTAAATTGCTCCCTATGGTGTTTTCTCTGCTCATGTCCCAAGTTAAAGGTCACTCGTTTCCTTGACTTGTTCTTCCTCTATAATCTTCAGATTTACACATCATAAACTGCTTCCACTGTTCATGGTATGTTCTGAGAACTGGCTGGTGGTTAACTAAATTACAAACCGTAAAATACTCTACTTTTGTTATCACTTGCTATGTCCCTCAGCCTTGAGCTTCAATATAAAAATGTTCCTCCAATTTTAATCAGGGAAACATCTCACTCTTACTTGAGAAGAGACTCCAAGATTTGCTCAGCCATGAAATATATTTTTATCTCATGACATTTTGGTGATTCCTTCTAACACTTGACACCATAATACTCACCTTTTTTAAAAGGTCCATTTGACCTTTATACGACAGAGGTGAATACTAGTCAGCAAGTTAATATTGTAAAAAACAAAACAAAACAAAAAACTGTATTTCTAGCCTAATCTGCAGGAGCCATACATGGGGGCAAAATTGCCTGACAAACAGGATAGTTAGGTTATCTATTCTCTGCAAGATGTCTTAGGTTATATATGTACTTTGACTATGCTATTATAACCTGATTGGGGGGAGTTGCCATAGGATGTTTGCTCAAGTGGACTTTGTGATTTTCTTCCTGGAGTTGGAGTTTAGCCCCTAGTCTTGCACAAAATGGTGTTTCTTCAAAAACTGAGCTGGTAGGCTTTACAGTGCAAGTTCTCTCTCTCTCTCTCTCTCTCTCTCTCTCTCTCTCTCTCTCTCTCTCTCTCTGTCTCTGTCTCTGTCTCTCTCTGTCTGTCTCTCTCTCACACACACACATACACACACACAAACAAATAATTTTAGATGTTATTTTATTAGTGTGAGTATCTTTGTACCCCATTCATGCCTCTTGGACAGGGATACCAGGAGATGATGTCAAAACTCTAGAATTTCAGAGCTGCGCTATGTACTGGGAATGAAACCTGAGTGCTCTGAAAGAAACTTCAGTGTTCTTAGCTTCTGAGGTATTTTCCACTCCCAAGTCTTCTATTTCTAATAATATTTCCTGTCCAAGGCATTCTAGGTCTCTTGGTGGGGAAGTCTTCTGGTGAGGGGGCGGGGGGGGGGGGTCCCTGCAGGAATCAGAGAGGGAAACAAACCACAGACTAAGAGATGAAAATGAAACCAGGTACAAATTGTCTTGAGGAATCAGAGTGGGGTGTTTAATACTAGGCAGTTCATTGTCACCATATTTAAAACACAGTACAATTTTGGAAAAGATCTCCAGGGAACAATCAGTCCAATACCAAATGCATAGTAATGCTTAAGGTGTGACTACATAGGAATTCTTTTACAAAGTCGATGTGACCATGAAGGTGGGTTCCATAGCCAAAAGGCCTAGGATTTTTTTTCTTTTTTTTTTTTTTAATTACGGATTTTCGTCAATTACATTTCCAATGCTATCCCAAAAGTCCCCCACACCCCCCAACTCCCCTACCAACCCATTCCCATTTTTTGGCCCTGGCGTTCCCTTGTACTGGGGCATATAAAAAGTTTGCGTGTCCCAATGGGCCTCTCTTTCCAGTGATGGCCGACTAGGTCATCTTTTGATACATATGCAGCTAGAGTCAAGAGCTCCGGGGTACTGGTTGGTTCATAATGTTGCACCTACAGGGTTGCAGATCTCTTTAGCTCCTTGGGTACTTTCTCTAGCTCCTCCATTGGGAGCCCTGTGATCCATCCAATAGCTGACTGTGAGCATCCACTTCTGTGTTTGCTAGGCCCCGGCCTAGTCTCACAAGAGAAAGCTATATCACGGTCCTTGCAACAAACGCTTGCTGGCGTATGCAATGGTGTCATCGTTTGGAGGCTGATTATGGGATGGATCTCTGGATATGGCAGTCTCTAGATGGTCCATCCTTTTGTCTCAGCTCCAAACTTTGTCTCTGTAACTCCTTCCATGGGTGATTGTTTCCAATTCTAAGAAGGGGCAAAGTGTCCACACTTTGGTCTTCGTTCTTCTTCAGTTTCATGTGTTTTGCAAATTGTACCTTATATCTCGGGTATTCTAAGTTTCTGGGCTAATATCCACTTATCAGTGAGTACATATCATTTGAGTTCTTTTGTGATTGTGTTAAAAAGGCCTAGAATTTAATGTGCACTCTAACCAATAGCATAGAGATGAGCCAGCCATAAAATGTACATGGCATCTCCCCTAACGATGGGTAATAGTCTAGGGAAGAGTCTGGAATAATCATTCTGGAGAATGAGTAGGGTCTGGCTGCACAGATAGCAAAGAGGTCACCAGATCATTAACAAAATGTACTCCCAAACTTTTGAATTGAATGCAGGTATTTTATCTCCTTCATTGAGAAGCCCCTGTGTGTTTGACATTCCTTGTTTCCCTAGTGATCTGTGGGAGCAAGGACATTTGTGCCTTCAACATCCTGTTGCTAATTAAAGAATAGAACTCTCTTGTAGGTGGGAAAATTAGCAAAGATGAGTTCTGTCTTAGTTAGGGTTTCCATTGCTGTTAATGGACACCATGACCAAGGTTACTTTATAAAGGAAAACATTTAATTGGGACTGGCTAACAGTTTCAGAGGTTCAGTCCATTATCATCAAATCAGGAAGCATGGCAGCACACAGGCATACATGGTGTTGGAGAAGGAACTGAGAGTTCTACATCTTGATCTGAAGGCATCCGGAAGGAGACTGTTTTCTACAGGCAGCCAGGAGGAGTATCCCATTTCATACTGGGCAGAGTCTAAGCATAGACACCTCAAAACCCACCCCCACTGCGACACATTATATTCAACAAGGCCACGCCTCCTAATAATGCCATTCTCTGGGCCAACTATATTCAAACCACCACAAGTTCCATCTTTGGCTATCCAATGCAATGTGGTCAGTCCTGAAACCATATACATGCAGCCAACAGAAATGGAATCAGCTGTTGCAGGATATTTGATCACACTGTGCACACTGAGGCTGTGTTATTTACTGGAAAAACCTGTTTTCTAGTTGTGATGTGGTTCAACCCTAGCACATACCTTTGATCCAAGAGCTTTCTGTTTATTGTAAACAAGAATAAAGCAAACTATAGGTCAAGGGGCAGAGAAAGCAGTTGACAGAGAGTGAACAAAGAAAAAAAAAACAGAGTAGGAGGAAGTCAGGAAGACAGAGAAATGCACAGGAAGTAGAAAGGAGAAACATTCAGTTTGAAGGTTTGTTAGAAACAGAGTGGAGAAGGAAAACTCTCTTTTCCTTTTCGAACATTGACTGAAAATGAAGGACAGAGAAATGCTGTGTGCTTTCTCTTCATCTCTGAGCTAGCAGACTTTCACCCCAGCATCTGGATCCAAGTCTTCATTGGTAAAAATCAAACAACTAAGATTTTGTTAAAAACAATACTCAGCAAGTTTTATTCATATATCTGAGCATACTTATTCACAAAACTTAACAAGGAAGAAATTGGTTGGGAAGAATTTGGGAAGTTATGGAGAGAGGACAGGAATGGGGAAAGTGATACAATATATTTGAATTAAAATGTACAAAAATAAATTTTAAATAATAGCTTAGCAATTAAGAGAAACGGGTATTGTTACAGATAACACAGGTTCCATCCCCAAAAATCACATAGTAGCTAACCATTTGCTGAAACTCCAGTTCCAGGCATCTCTTGCCTTCCTCTGGCCTCTGTTAGTACTATACAAAGATACTTCCAGACACACACACACACACACACACACACACACACACACACACACACACACACACAATTAAAATAAAGCTTAAAAATAGAATTTTATACAGTGAAGTCAGCCCTAAGACAGAGAGCAGTCAAAGCTAATTAAAATGAACTCCTTCTAGTCTTGATTGAAAATAGTTGTGGCCTTCCTCTGAGACAGCCTACTTAGAGGCTAAAGCAGCCTTATTGTGAGATTTGAATAGATAAGCAAACTGTTCCTCTAAGAACAGTGCTCAGTGCTAACAGGTGACTTTTCCTTGATGTTTTCTGAATTTGTATTCTCTGTATATGTGAGGATTGTAGCATTGATACCTCTATCTGTTACATCATGCATCATGATTGACAGGTAGCATTGACTCCTGAGAAATCTACTCTCACAGTGTCATTTACTTGCTTTTCAGCTAAGACCTTGTAGTACATGGTGAACACTCCAGAGGCATTTCTGTTCATCATTTTATAATTTACATATTTTTTTTGCTGACTTTGAGCTAAGAATGCCCTTAATATCTCTGCTTTGACATTGTGACCATGTTCAGCAGAGGATTTGACTTAATATTTATAGGAATAGGAAAACCTATTTGTGAACATATCCAGACTCCCTCAGTAAAATCCCTGTGCTTCCTTTGTTGAAGAAAATTATTGCTTTGGAAATGACTCCCATGCTCTCCTTGTCTACCACAGGAGAAAGATCTTTCTCAGCTCTTCTGTCTTGGCTATTCTGGACTACAGCTGGAATTAACTGAAACCCAAAAGTTGGATACCATGGGAAATTTTCCTTAATTAGAGCTTTTTTGGGAAAACCCTTCCTTAATCTGGATCTTTTAGCACTTTTCAGGTGCTAAAATCCAACTTTAATCTAGGCCACAGCTTCTGGTGGCAGCTGTATATACAAAGGACTGTGAAGATGGTAGCTCTTTCTCTTTGTCAGCTTGCCCTACCTCTGGCTAGCAAGTTCTTCTTTTCCTTTTCCTTTTCCTTTTCCTTTTCCTTTTCCTTTTCCTTTTCCTTTTCCTTTTCCTTTTCCTCTCTCTCTCTCTCTCTCTCTCTCTCTCTCTCTCTCTCTCTCTCTCTCTCTCTCTTTCTCTCTCTCTCCTTTTTCTCTTCCTTTTTCTTTTTCATTTGACCAAGCCATCTCAGGAAAGACAATTAGACAATACTGCAGCATGACCTCAGTCAATTCTGAGACTGAAAGCAGGTTTATTTTTTTTTCCAATTCGCTTTTATACTATTTTAATTACATGCAAGTAATAAGGGCAAGAAGTACAATAAACACAAATAGTTAAGGAACAAGCAAAGCAATAAGCAAAGTCCTGTGATCACTCCTGTTTCCAAGGGCTTATCAGGATGACCAAAATTTCTGACCCTACTTCCTTGTCCAAGCCCCAAATCAGATTTTTGCCTGAAGCCTACTTCTTTCGTTCCACCCTGAAATTAGATTCCTGCCTGAACTTATTTCCTTGCCATGGCCTAATGTCAGATTCCTACTAGAAGCCCATTTTCTTGTTCTTGGCCAATGTCAGATTCCTGCCAAGCAGCCCCAAAAGCTCCTCAGAGTTTTTCCCCTCCCCTCCCCTCCCCTCCCCTCCCCTCCCCTCCCCTCCCCTCCCCTCCCCTCCCCTCCCCTCCCCTTCCCTTCCCTTCCTTTCCCTTTTCTTTTTCTTTCTGACATTAGAGCCTATGTCTTCAGAATTCTGGTATATGCCGAAACATCCAGCAACATGGATTGGACCACTACTGGATTCCTTAAGTTACCATTGGCAGACAGCCATTGGTGGACTAGGTGACCCAGAGCCTGTGAGACATTCTAA
Organism: Mus spretus; assembly: GCA_921997135.2. Lineage (NCBI taxonomy): Eukaryota > Metazoa > Chordata > Mammalia > Rodentia > Muridae > Mus > Mus spretus. Next base: position 77,887 of record CAKLHJ020000001.1, on the reverse strand, counting down.
TAAATCCATTTTCTACATAACATAGAAATTCATTTTACCAGGTATGTTCATCTAAAGAACCTTTACTAATGCAACTTGGTTTTATTTTTACTTTGTTTTGATTTTAAACCTTTTCACCCAGGAAGATATGCTGCTAACAATAGCGTTCACCAGTGCCACCTGCTTCCTGCTTTTCTTCCTGCGTCGTCTCATACCTACCACATGAGAAGTATCTGCACTTTATCTAAAGCCACAAAACAAAACTCTTGTTTCCTAAAATCTCTTTTTAATTGTTAATATTCTGGGCACCCTTTTACTTGTGGAACATATTAATAACTCCACTGAAAGTTCAGTAAGGAGCTATGCAAGCTATCTACCTTGATTCCAGGAGGAAGAAGTGACAGGCATGCCCCTAAATTGACCTTTAGAAAAGGAGGAGGAGGAGGAGGCGGCGGCAGCTGAGCCACTGAGGCTGAAGTGGTGGATTCTCCCAGGGCTGGGTGGGAAAACAGTCAGGCAGGCTATTGGAAGACAGGCACAAGTGCTATAGAATGCAGCCACTGCAGATCTGGAAAAGTTTTGTCCCTGGTCGTGAAACCTGGGCCAGAAAACAGTATGCTGTGTTCCTTTAAGACACTCAAACACGAAGGGAGGTGTTCGCGGTCACTCGAGACTCCCTGGCCAATCAGGGCCCCCAGGCGGATCTGCCAGTGAGGTGACAGGAGAGTTTTTCCGGGTGCCATGTCGCAGGTTCCCTGTAGCCGAGCAGGCTTGAGTGCTCGGTTCGGTGCTCTGAGCCCCGCTGCTGGTGCTGCTCCGACGTCGCGACATGGTGAGCGCTGGGTCACTCACTGCCGACCAAGAGGAGCAGCTGAGCCTCCGGAACTGACGTGCGAGTTCCTCCTGGAGGCCGGGTTGGAAACAGCGGGCGGCACAGTTACTACACAGCGAGCTTAGGGTCGCGGCAAGCAATGGGGACGGGCAGGCAGCCGATCCGCCCGCGGGAGCTGAAGTGGGTGGTCAGCAGCCTCCTGATGCAGCAATCTGTAAGGTCCATTTGGATTCCAGACACTTCCTGGACCCGGTAGTGTCCTCTGAATAACTTCACTGTGGGGCTTGTATCTACGCAAAGCATTTAGAACAGGAACTTGCGTGTAGACACATCATTGTCAGGATGCCAAACGTGGAAAGCCCCGGCTTCTCTAGTGCCTTCTACAAGTTCTGCCCTTAGCATTTAACGTTTAGTTGTAAGATCCATTTGGAGTTAATTCTGTGTGGGTTGTAAAAGGCATCTCGTGTGTTGAGTAGCATTCCAATATTAATCTGCGGATGTAGAAAACTAGGATTGATGATGAGAGGATAGGAAACAGTAAATGACAACAATTAGAATTTAGCTGAGGGAGGAAGGACTGCTTCTAAAACACCCCACAGAGAAGTAGTATGCCAACCAGGCATGATTTATTCACCAGGATTGTCCAGACTTTTGTCACCAAACCATAACAAAGGAAACAACTCTGATTTACAATCAGCCACTAGGTCCATCCTCATATCAAAGAGCAGGCCTCTAAGAAGCTTTTCAGAGAGGGCATTACAGGGTCACAACCGACACTAAACCAACACTCTGCTGCCCAGCACCTGGAAGACAGTCCTGCAACTTCTTCCAGGCTGGGCCCTGACTGGTCAGTGCAAAGGAGAAGACACCAGTGAGTGAGTGTCCTCCAACCTCCCTGGGTTTTGGGGTGGGGGATTGCAAATAAAGAGGGACCTGTGTGGGCTGGAGACATGGCTCAGAGGTTAGAGAGCACTGACTGCTCTTCCAGGGGTCCTGAGTTCAATTCCCAGAAACCACATGGTGGCTCACAACCATCTGTAACAAGACCTGGTACCCTCTTCTCAAATACAGACATATATGCAGACCTGTCTATTTCACTATACATAATGAAATATATATATATACATATATATATGTGTGTGTGTGTGTGTGTGTGTGTGTGTGTGTGTGTGTGTATTTTAAGGGACCTGTGTACGAACTAAGTTCGCTGACCACTTTTGAAGCTGGTCACAGCTCAGAAAGGAACAGGGAGGAAGGAAGGAGAGAACTTTCCTGCTTTGTCAGTAGTTGGCATTTGCAGTGAATGGTGTGGTAATCAATTTTAGACAATCAGTAAAATTTCAAACTGGTCATTTTGGGGGAGTTCACAGGCCAGGGCAATTGAGAATCTGGATGAGAAACTGAACTTATTTCTAGAAATCAAATTTCTGTATTTTCACTAGTTCATCCAGCACAGAAAATCTGGACAACCTGGTGTGGCTATGCATAGCAGAAATGTTATTTTTCCTGTCTGAAAATGCACAACCTCAGAGAAAAGTATAAATAATTCTTGAGGTGCTCTAAATACATATGTCTAGCCCCTGAAGAATGGTGGATCATAAAGCCTCTTTCAACTTTTTAAAATAATTTTTAGGATTATAATTAAATCATTTCAACCTTCTCATTTTTCCTACCATTAAGTCTCATGCCCTGAAGAAAATATCTGAGGTGCCTATTTAACAAATCAAAGCAGAGCTGGCTGTCAGGTTGCCCAGCGTTCCTCAGTCCCTGTCTGTTACAGGGTATGCCTGGCAGACCCCACCCTCTAGCCCAGGGGTTGGTCTGTCCTTCTCCCAGCTGCCCTTCCTTATGTAATCTAGCCATTTTAGTTACCTGGTCTCTTTCATCTATCATTTTACCCTCCTGGCCTCTTAAGTCTGGCTACCGACTCTGCCTTTCACCCTTTCCTCACATGGCTCAGGGTCATGTCCTCTCTGGACTCTCCCAGATGCCCCTGCCCTGGCTATGCTCTCCCTTTTCTCTATAATAAACTTTCTACCCCATCATACCTAGGAGCTGCCATGTCCTTTCCTTTTTATTTATTTATTTATTTATTTTATTTTTCTCATTTACCTCCCAACTACTGCTCCTTGCTTTCAAATTCAGGGCCACTCTTTGCTTTAATTGTGGTTACTGTGTGATTTGACTGAAGTTTAGCTATAGGACTTCCCAGCTATGAGCTAGAGATGGCTGCACTATACATTCCGTCTGTAATGGTATGTGCACATCATGGACCCTGCGCCTTGAAGATCAACAGGAAGTGCTCTGGGACACTGGAGAATTTTACTAAAATACAAATTTCCCAGACTGTCTGTCCCTACGGTGGGAGGGCAGAACTGAGAAGGCCTCAGCTATCTGAGTCATTTGAGCTCTGATCTCCAGTAGAGGAGCTGCTCCTGTTTGGGGACCCAGTTGGCTGGTAACTCTGAGCTAATGAAGAACTCTAGGCAGGCCTAGCAGTCAGGAGCACCAGTGGGCAGTAGCTTGCAGGTTCTTTCTCGGATTCTTCTCTGATGTAGCTATAGGAAGCTGTGAGGGAGACCATAAGCCATGCCATGATGAGTATATGAGCCAATATCTCCAGACCAGGAGGAGCATGTCTGCTGAGCTATCAGAGTCTCATCTGCTTGGACTGAGATGGCCTGTAGGTGAGACTCTGGTTCCATTAGTCCATGTGGTGACCTGGGAATCTTACTCTTGGGGTGGGGAGTGGGGTGGGGAGACTGCAACCCTAGCAGTGGAAAGCTGTGGTGCAAATAATATTACTAACCAGAATGCACACACAGGCATTGCTTTTGGTGTACAGTTGGAAGACAGATTGGAAAATCAAAGGTCTGGTTTCTAGAAAATTTGAAACTTGCATCCCATATTCAGTTTTGTGTGATAAATTTTCTGAATAGTTTTGAAAGTAGTTGAAAGGAGGTGGTGGGGATCATCCTTCAGCTGTACTTGATCAGAGTCTTCTGCCACCAGGCACAGTGGCATGATTCAAGGAAATTAAATTTCAGGGTGCAAAAGGAGTTTCTGAGATGCAGAGTATGCTAGGTGTACATGGTGTTGGGTAGGTGGGTAGGGCAACGTCTGCATCTTGTGCCATAGTTCATGTGACAGGAAGTAGGCATTAAATTATTCTTTAACATGATTTTGTGTATATGCTTCAGTGGGGCTGGGTTTGCCTGAAACCACAAGGGGTCATAAGAAGCTGCAGAGCAATACCCCACTTTTCTGATTACTTCCATTTCCAAAGAGAGTTCTAGTGCATGGGACCTCTCTGTTTGGGAGATCAGTAGTAGCTGGAGGGTCAGAAACACAAGAGTTTAAGGGGTCACGCTGAGTTATTTCTGTAGAGTCGTGAAGTCTGTGTTTAATTTCTTATACACACACAATCAAATGCACTTGAAATTAGTTTTAAGAAGTATCAGAATTCTCATGCTCATTGCAGTTATATTCATGGTGGCCTAAATATGAAAATAATCTAAATGCTCATTTGTTGAGGACAAGCTGGGTGCCTTAGGAGGACACTGTTCTAAATGAATGAAGACAATACCAATGGTTAAAGGATTATAGACATTTTTCTTAATTTTTATATTATTTAAAGACATCTATGTCTTTTTACTGGGGAATTGAGTCCATTGATGTTAAGAGATATTGAGGAAAAGTGATTGTTACTTCTTATTATTTTTGATGTTAGAGGTAAACTTATGTTTGTGTGACTATCTTCTTTTGGGTTTGTTGAAAGATTACTTTCTTGCTTTTTTCTAGGGAGTAGTTTCCTTCCTTGTGTTGGTGTTTTCCATCTATTATCCTTTGTAGGGCTGGATTTATGGAAATATATTGTGTAAATTTGGTTTTGTTATGGAATATCTTATTTTCTCTGTCTATGGGAATTGAGAGTTTTGCTGGGTATAGTAGCCTGGGCTGGCATTTGTGTTCTCTTAGGGTCTGTATAACCTCTGCCCAGGATCTTCTAGCTTTCATAGCCTCTGGTGAGAAGTTTGGTATAATTCTGATAGGCCTGCCTTTATATGTTACTTGACCTTTTTCCCTTACCACTATTAAAATTCTTTTTTTGATTAATGCATTTGGTGTTTTGATTATTAAGTGATGGGAGGGATTTCTTTTCTGGTCCAGTCTATTTGGAGTTCTGTAGGCTTCTTGTATGTTCATGGGCATCTCTTTCTTTAGGTTAGGGGAGTTTTCTTCTATAATTTTGTTGAAGATACTTACTGACCCTTTAAGTTGGGAATCTTCACTCTCTTCTATACCTATTATCCTTAGATTGGTCTTCTCATTGTGTCCTGAATTTCCTGGATGATTTGGGTTAGGATCTTTTTGCTTTTTGCATTTTCTTTGACTATTATGTCAGTGTTTTCTATGGTATCTTCTGCACCTAAGATTCTCTCTCCTATCTCTTGTATTCTGTGGGCGATGCTTGCATCTATGACTCCTGATTTCTTTCCTAGGTTTTCTAACTCCATGGCTGTCTCCCTTTGTGATTTCTTTATTGTTTCTATTTCCATTTTTAGATCCTGGATGGTTTTGATCATTTCCTTCACCTTTTTGATTGTGCTTTCCTGTAATTCTTTAAGGGATTGTTGTGTTTCCTCTTTAAGGGATTCTAGATGTTTACCTGTGTTCTCCTGTATTTCTTTAAGGGAGTTATTTATGCCCTTCTTAAAGTCCTCTATCATCATCGTCATGAGAAGTGATTTTAGATCTGAATCTTGCTTTTCCAGTGTGATGGTGTATCCAGGACTTGCTATGGTGGGAGAATTGGGTCCTGATGATGCCAAGTAACCTTGGTTTCTATTGCTTATGTTCTTATGCTTGCCTCCTGCCATCTGATTATCTCTAGTGCTACCTGCCCTCACTATATCTGACTGGAGCCTGTCCTTCCTGTGATCCTGGTTGTGTCAGAACTCCTCAGAGTTCAGCTGTTTCTGTGATCCTGAGATCCTGAGTGTGACCAAGCCCCTCTTATTGTGGGCTTGTTAGAGCGCCTAGGAGTGGAGGTTCTTATGGGTGTTGTGGGACTGGCTATGGAGTTAGAGCCATAGTTTGCTCAGGGCACCTCTGATCCTGGGAGTGTTAGAGGGTCTGGGAGTGGAGCTTCCTCTGGGTGTTGTGAGACTGGCTGCAGAGTTCATGCCCAAGGTCTGCTCAGGGCACAGCAGACCGATTATAATCCAGCAGGTGGATTGTAGACTTATAAAAGACTCTCACAGTCAGTGCTGTATCCACTACAAAACATCAAGCAATTACAGCTTAGGCAGTTTCAATGAATCCACATCTTTCTCTGTTTTTGTTTATCAATTCTTTTATTAGTTTACATTTCAAATGTTGTCACCCTTCCTGGACTCCCCTCCACAAGCCCTCACCCTTTTGCTTCTTAGAGGGTGTTCTCCCACCTACACACCACTCCTGTCTCACCTATCTATGATCCCCCTTCTCTGCAGCATCAGGCCTCCACAGGACTAAGCACCTGTCTTCTCAGTAATGCTAGATAAGGCAGTCCTCTGCTACACATATAGCAGGAGCCATGGACTGGCCCATGTATAGTCTGGTTGGTGGTTTAATCGCTGGGAGTTCCGAGGCATCCGGTTAGTTGATACTGTTGTTGTTACTATGGGGTTGTGATTCCTTTCAGTCCCTTTAGTCCTACCCCCAAACTCTTCCATTGGGGTCAGTCAAATGGTCGGCTGTGAGTATCTGCATTCTGTCTTAGTCAGCTTCTGGCAGAGCATCTCAGAGGACAGCCATACCAGGCTCCTTTCTACAAGCATATCTTAGTATCAGCAATAATGTCAGGGTTTGATGTATGTGGATGAGATGGATCCCAAGGTGAGGTGGATTCTGGATGGCCTTTCCTTCAGTCTGTGCTCCATTTTTTTGTCCCTGCATGTCCTTTAGACAGGAACAATTCTAGGTTAAAAATTATGAGATGTGGGTGACCTAATCCCTCAACTGGGGGACATATCTGTCTACTGGAGGTGGTCTCTTCAGGTCCTATCTCCCTGCTGCTGGGCCTTTCAGCTATGTCATCTCCCCTGGGTCTTGGGAGCCTCTCACATGCCTGGCATCTGGGACTTTCTAGTGGTCCCCCCCTCATTCCCCACCCCCTACATATTTCCCTTCATTCTCCTGGGCCTCTGGACTTCTCTCCTGTCTCTTCCCATACCTGATCTTGGCCCCCCCTTTTCCCTTCTCTCTTCCCTCTCCCAAAGCTCAAATACAAGTGGATTAAGGACCTCCACATAAAACCAGATACACTGAATCAATCCACTTTTTTCTCCCATTTGATTTTAATGTTTAATGCACTCTTATTTGTCAGATGGGTGTGAGAACTTCAGCCATCTTATCTACACTACAGATAGCAAAATAAAATGAAGGGCAGAAAGAACACAAAATCTAGCTAAAAAAATCATATTAAAAGAGTTTTTCAAACATTTTTAATTGGTATGTGAAGAAGAAAAATTTAAATATCAAGCTTTTGTAGCAAGGGGTGTTCCAAAGATGATGAGCAAATGTGCTATTATAGTTTTCTGTAAAAATGCAGAAATTTGTTTTATTTGGATAATTTGAGAGATTTCTGCCAATGAGTTATGCTACATGAAAAAATTTAAAAATGGAGTTAAACAACAGACTGACTTGTTTTGTTTGAATTTAAACAATGACAATAAATTATAGTTTGACAAAAATGTAATAGTCTGAGATAAATGACTCATCTCTTCGTTTTCTTGTAATCAAATAATCCACCTTAGATAGTGACATTTTTATCTTTGCTTTTGAGAATGTGTATAGACATTTAACTTTTTTATATATGTTTGTATGTATTGAGTATATAATTTATATAGCAATACTATATAACATTATATATGTAGTTCTATTATTTGAAAACTAACACAAGAAAATGATCTGGGTTTGTGTCCTTCATGATACATATTTCACATTGTGGAGAGCATAACTTTTGATTTCACAGATATATACAGGACGAAGAATGAGCTTGTCATAAACTCCTGTGTGATGTTCACCCATACAGAACGAGAATTATATCTGTCAAAATCATGCTTTTTCCCTGTTTTCACTATTTCACTTCTTTTTGTCCATTATTACTTTTCTTCTTTACATTTTTCATTTAAGAAAAATAGAATTAATGTTTTTTAATTGGAATAGATTCTTGTCTCATATAATATATTCTGACTACTGTTTCCCCTCACTCCAGTCCTCCTAAGTCCAGCCTACTCTCCGTGTTCCACAGATCTTCTCCCCTTCCTCTATTTTATCTTTAGAAAAGAGCAAGCCTCTAATGGAGGATTACCAAACAAGACCAAACAAGATACAAAAAGACAAGGCAATAGACCTCATCTTGAGTCTGGACAAGGCAACCCAATAGGAGGAAAGAATCTCAAGAGCATGTGAGAGAGTTAGAGCTATAGCTTCTGTCACTGTTGGGAGTCCCACAAAAACAGCATGCTAACAGCCATACTATATCAGCAGGGGACCTATTACATACCCATGCAAAACTCTATACTTGCCACTCTGAGATTTTTGGCCATCCAGGTAGTGTAGGTGATGGGTTCTCTTGCATGGTGTAAGCTTCAAGTTAAACCTAACATTGGTTTGCCCTCCAAGAAGTTGGGTGCCACCATTCCCCTGCATATCTTGCAGGCAGGACAGATTTTAGTTTGAGGATTTTTAGCCAGGGTTGATTCCAGGTTTCTCTTTCTGTAGGCTGTTCCTTCTCAACCCAGAGACTAGAACCCATGGGTGGGGTCTCCAAGTCTGCATCTGCTTCACCTCTCTACATCCAGGGAGCTGTGTAAAAGTTGTCTTCAGCAATGCAGCCCTGCTGTCAGTTTTCAGAGAGTATCCTTCTGTCCTAGCATCATCCTTGGTTGTTTAGGGATCTCCATGGGATCTCCACTGCCAACAACTCAACCGAATGTAACTCAGTCTCAGCACGGGGAATATGCCCTGCTTGGCTATAAAGGATGGCCAGTTCAAACTCTGTATTCTTCATTACTTAGTTAGGAGTCCTAACTAAGGTCACCTTAGATTCCAGGAAGTTACTAGTGTACTAGATCTCTACACTAACCCCAAATGCCCCCTAATTGTAGATATTTCTCCCTGCACTCTCTCCACTTTCTCAACTGATCCCTTCCACTCCTGTCCCCATTCACTCTCAGTTCACTCACAGAATCTATTCTATTTCTCATTTCCAGAGAGATCCATGCTTCTCACTATAGCTGTCCACTTTACCTATACTCTCTGAATCTGGATTATAGCTTGATTATCATTTACCTAATAACTGATATTTGTTCAGAAGTGAATACATACCATATTTGTGTGTCTGGTTCTTGGTTACCTCATTTAGATTTATTCTAGTTGCATCTATTTTCCTGTAAATTTCATGATGATATTTTTTTTAGCAGCTGAGTAATACTCCATTGTGTAAATATATGACATTTTCTTTATCCTTTCTTCTGTTTAGGGATATCTGGATGGTTTACAGTTTCTGACTATAATGAATAGTTACTATGAACATAGTACTCAAGTAAGTGTCCTTGTGGTAGGATGGAACTTTTGGGTCTAAGCCCAAGAGAGGTATAGCTGGGTCTTGAGGTATACTGAGCGTTTGGGGTTTTTTTTCTGAGGAATCACAATATTGATTTCCATAGTGGTTGTATTAGTTTGTGTTCCCACCAGCAATGGAGGAGTGTTCCCCTTACTCTACATCTTTGCCAGCATGAGCTGTTACTCATATTATTGACCTTAGCCATTCTGACATGTGTAAGATGAAGTCTCAGCAAACTTTTCTGCATTTCCATGATGACTAAGATGATCAACATTTGTGTTTCTTAGCCATTTGAGATTTCTCTATTTAGATCAGTACGCTATTTTTATTTGAATTTTTTTATTCTTTATACATCTAATTTCTTGAGTCCTTTATACATTTTGTATATTAGGTCTCTATTGGTTGTAGAGTTAGTAAAAAATCTTTTCTCTTTCCTTCACCTATCTCTTTTGTCCATTGACTGTGATATTTTGCCTTACAGAAGCTTTTAAGTTTCATGAAATCTCATTTATTAATTGTTGATCTTAATGCACACACTATTCGTGTTCTGTTCAGAATGTTGTCATTTGAGCCAGTATAGTCATTCGAGCTATTCCCCACTATATCTTTTCTCAGTTTCAGTGTGTCTGGTGTTACTTTGATGTCTTTGAGTTTTGTGCAGGATGATGAATATGGATCTTTGCAATTGTTCTACATGCAGAGATATAGTTTTATCCAGTACCATTTGTTGAAGGCACTGTCCTTTTTCCATTGTGTATTTCTGGACTCCTTGTCTAAAATCAGGTGTCCATATGTGGATGGAATTATGTCTGGGTATTCAATTCGATTCCATCGATCAATGTGTGTGTGTGTTTGCCAATACCATGCAGTTCTATATTGTTCAGGATTTGTTTAGCTACCCTGGGTTTTGGTTATTCCATATGAGGTGGGAATTTTCTTTCAAGGTCTATAAAGCAATTGTTTTTGAATTTTGATGGGAACTATGTTTAATCTGTACATTGATTTTGGCTGGATGACCATTTTTACTGTTTTAATCCTGCCAATCCAGGAACAGCAGAGATTTTTTTTTTTATCTTCTGATATATTGTTGACTTTCTTTCTTCAAAACCTTGAAATTTTTATCATAAAAGTCTTTCACCTTATTTTTAAGAGTTATTCCAATATACTTTATATTGTTTGAGTGTATTGTAAAAGGGGTTGTTTGCTTGATTCATTTCTCAGTTTGTTTGTCATTTTTCTATAGGAGAGTTATTGATTTTTTTAAATTAATTTTGAATCCAGCCACTTTTCTGGATGTGTTTTTCAGCCTTAGGAGTTTAGTAGTGAGATTTTTGGACTCATTCATGGATACTATCATATCATCTGCCAATTGGGATACTTCAAGTTTTTCCTTTCCAAATTATATCCCCTTGGTCTCTCTCAGTTGTCTTTGCTCTAGTTAAAACGTCAAATACAATATTGAATAGATATGGACAGAGTGGACAGTCTGGTCTTGTTCCTGATTTTAATGGAATTGTTTTGAGTTTCTTTCCATTTAATTTGATGCTGTGTATAGGCTTGCTGTAAATTTCCTTTATTATGTTTGGGTATGTCCTTTGTATTCACAATCTCTCCAAGACTTTGATCCTGAATTGGTGTTGAATTTTGTCAAAGGCTTGGTCCATATCTGATGAGATGATCCTGTGACTTTTATTCCCTGTCAGTTTACTTATATGGTGGATTACATTTACTGGTTTTCGTATGTGGAACCATGCTTGCATCTCTGGGATGAAGCCTACTTGAACATTTCTGTTCTTTGATTAAGTATTGATTACAAGCATTTTATTGAGTATTTATGCATCTAGGTTCATGAGGGAACTTGGCCTGTAATATTCTTTCTTCGTTAAGTATTTATTTGCTTTGGGTTTCAGAGTTGGTGTTAAGTCTCTCTTTGAAAATCTGGTTGAATTCTACACTAAAACCATTAAACCTTGTTCTGCTTGTTTGTTTTGGGGGTTTTTCTCCCCCCTTTTTTGGCTTGGGAGTCTTAATAAATTCTTCTATTTCACTAGGGGTTATAGATCTACTTAAATTGTTGATTTGATCTTGATGTAACTTTGGTAAGTAGTACCTATCAAGATAACCATTTCTTTTAGATTTTCCAATTTGGTGGAGTACAGGTTTTTAAAATGTGTCCTTATGATTCTCTGGATTTCTTCATTGTTGTGTCCTTTTCATCTCAAAGTTTTTTAATTTGCATATTCTTTCTCTTTTAGTTAGTTTGGATAAAGGTTTGTCTGTTTTGTTGTTTTTCCTAAAATCAGCGGTTTCATCGATTCTTTTAATGCTCTCTTTGTTTCTGTTTAACTGACTTGTGCGCTCTTTTGCTGTCTTCTCCTCATAGATGTGCTTACTTCTCTTTTTTTTTCTAGAGCTTTTAGGTGTGCTGTTAAGTTGCTAATAAGAGATCTCTCCAATTTTTTAAATGTATGCACTTAGTGCTATCAACTGTCCTCTTATCACTACTTTCATTGTATCCTATAAGTTCTGAAATGTTATTTATTCATCTTCACTGAATATTAGAAAGCTTTAATTTTTTTTCTTTATTTCTGTCTTGACCTGTTTTTTCTTCAGCAGAGAGCTGTTCAGTTTCCCTGAGATTTTAAGCTTTCTGTTGTTTTGCTTGTTGATGCTGTGCAGCTTTAATTCATGGTCGTCTGATGGGATGCAGGGGATTCTTTCTGTTTTCTTGTGTTTGTCGATACTTGCACTGTTTGAGTATGTCATCAATTTTGGCGAAAGTTCCATGACTTGCTGGCAAAATGGTATATACTTTTGTGTTTGGTAGAATATTTTATAAATATAAGTTTGGATCATTTAGTTTATGATATCAGTTAGCTAGAGCATTTCTCTGTTTTGTTTTTGTCTGCAGGGCCTATTGATTGATTACAGTGAGGTATTGAAGCCTCCCACTATTCAGTGCTTGAAGATCAATGTGTGATTTAAGCTGCAGATGTGTTTCATTTACAGCAGTGGGTGCTCTTATGTTTGTGGCATGGATGCTAAAAATTTAAATGTTATCCTGGTAGGGGTTTTTTTTGATGAATATATAGTATCCCTCCTCATTTCCTTTTATTAATTTTTGTTTGATGTCTATTTTCTTAGATATTAAAATGGCTACCCCGGCTTGATTATTAGGTCCATTTGCTTGGAGTATCCAGGCCTTCCTGTAGGTGGCCCACTGTTTTTGCATGGTGTATGATAGGTGAGCTCAGTGGCATGGTTCCAAAGAGATTTCATCTCAGAATTGCTTCTTACAGCTGATATGCCTTTCCTATCATTATTAATTAACCTTCCCTGTGCATTAGTCAACCCTATTGATCAGATTTCCTGCAGATCAACATAAAAATGAACTTTCATGAATTAAGGCTGTTTAGATGAGTCAATTATTCTATAGAATTCCTGATTTGATTCAAATAATTTTAGGAAGAAAGTTTTAAGAAATAGTCTTAGTTGCTTCACTAGAAAGATATAACAAAGTTAGAATCAAGAATAGGGTGTGCCCACTTCTCATAATAGTAAGTAAAGATTGTATAATAAGAAATACCATGAGCTTTCATAATTACAGTAAAAAGAGAAATAGACTTAGGACATATTTATATTCAAGAAAAAACATTTAGGTCCAAAGATAAAGTCATAGGTATGCACTATGATAAGGCCATGTAAAAACTGTTGCTTTGAACTTATAACAAGCATATTATAATGAAACACTGTCTTGATCTTAATATCAGCATCCTTCTGTAACTCACATTTTATGTACCATTTTATCTCTGAGGTAATTTTCTAAAGAACTTTTTGTCTAAGAATGTATAAAAAGAGATAAAGTTGTCTAAGAAAGCCAGAGAAAAAGAAATAAAGTTGTTGGTTGGATGGTTTGGCTTTGGGAGCTCTGTCCTATCCATATGTGTGTGTGTGTGTGTGTGTGTGTGTGTGTATGTATGTATGTATGTATGTAAAAAGCATTTTAATTATATTCCTTTCCTTCGTGTGTTGTTCACAAGGAGTTAACTACCCAGGCCTACAAATGACTCATTGATGGATGGTCAGAAAAAGGAGCACTAGCATTAAATCACTTACTGAATTTCCTCTGTTAAGCAGCCTGTATTAATCGCCAGATATTAGCACTTAAATAACAACAAGTAGAAAGAGTTATGTTTTTAGTGCAGAACAGTAACAAAGAGTTAAGTTTGCCCAGCACTTAATGACGCACAGAACAGTAATAAAGAGTTAAGTTTTCAGCACTTAGTAAAGTACAGAACAATAACAGAGAATTACAAAGACACAGCATTTAATAAAGTATAGAGATTTATAAAGAAAAGAGGAAGCTCCACTTCCAGGCACTCTAACACACCCAGCATCATAGGAACAGAGGTGAGGAGGACACAACATCTGTCCCAACACTGAGAGTAACTAGAAACAGTGGGACCCAAGCATGCTGGAACTCCACCAGACCAGTGGCATAGGCTTGGGTGCAAACTCCACGGCCAGTACCACAACACCCAGAGGAAGCTCGACTTTCAGGTGCTCTAACACACCCAGGATCACAGGAGCTTGGTCATACTAGGATCTCAGGGTCCCAGAGGTAGCTTTATTCCCAGGAGCTTTGACACACGATCTCAGGATCACAGGATCTCACAATCACAGGATCACAGAGACAGTTTGACTCTGAGGAGCTATGCCCTAACCAGGATCACAGAAAGGACAGGCTCCAGTCAAATATAGCCAAGGCAGGTAGCAACCAGATGGCAGGAGGCAAGTATAAGATACAAGCAACAGAAGCCAAGGTTACTTGGCATCATCAGAACCCAATTCTCCCACCATAGCAAGTCCTGGATACACCATCACACCGGAAAAGCAAAATTCAGATCTAAAATCACTTCTCATGATGATGATGATAGAGGACTTTAAGAAGGGCATAAATAACTCCATTAAAGAAATACAGGAGAACACAGGTAAACATCTAGAATCCCTTAAAGAGGAAACACAACAATCCCTTAAAGAATTACAGGAAAGCACAATCAAAAAGGTGAAGGAAATGAACAAAACCATCCAGGATCTAAAAATGGAAATAGAAACAATAAGGAAATCACAAAGGGAGACAACCCTGGGGTTAGAAAACCCAGCAAAGAGATCAGGAGTCATAGATGCAAGCATCGCCCACAGAATACAAGAGATAGGAGAGAGAATCTTAGGTGCAGAAGATATCATAGAAACACTGACATAATAGTCAAAGAAAATGCAAAAAGCAAAAAGATCCTAACCCAAACCATCCAGGAAATTCAGGACACAGTGAGAAGATGAAACCTAAGGATAATAGGTATAGAAGAGAGTGAAGATTCCCAACTTAAAGGGCCAGTAAATATCTTCAACAAAATTATAGAAGAAAACTCCCCTAACCTAAAGAAAGAGATGCCCATGAACATACAAGAAGCCTACAGAACTCCAAATAGACTGGACCAGAAAAGAAATCCCTCCCATCACTTAATAATCAAAACACCAAATGCACTAAACAAAGAAAGAATTTTAATAGTGGTAAGGGAAAAAGGTCAAGTAACATATAAAGAAAGGCCTATCAGAATTACACCAGACTTCTCACCAGAGATCATGAAAGCCAGAAGATCCTGGGCAGATGTTATACAGACCCTAAGAGAACACAAATGCCAGGTGGGGCTACTATACCCATCAAAACTCTCAGTTACCATAGATGGAGAAACCAAAGTATTCCATGACAAATCCAAATTTACACGATATCTTTTTACAAATAGAGCCCTACAAAGGATAATAGATGGAAAACAGCTACATAAGGAGCAAAACTACACCCTTGAAAAAGCAAGAAAATAATCTTCAACAAACCTACACGAACATAATTCCACCTCTAACAACAAAATAACAGGAAGTAAAAATTAGTTTTCGTTAATATCTCTTAATATGAAAATTAATATTTCCAACATATCCTAATTGATTGAAATTCAAAAATATGAGGAATTAGAAATGTATTGGCTGTTATCCAGTGGTCTCTCTAATTTGGTAATTGGAGAAATAGGTCCAATATTGTCCAATCCATGGACACTTTCTGCTTGTTTGTTCATGACAGTGTCTTGCTGTGTACCACATAATGGTCTTGAAATTATGCTTCTATTTCAGCCTCTCTATTATTAGAATAGCTTATTTGATATTTTAACACTATACTGTGGTTTTCAGAAGAGCTTACATATGTCAGAATTATTTATATAGCCAAAAGAAACATAGACAATTTGGGAGGTAGTTTGTAAGAGAACAACAAAAAGTGAGACTGAATATTTTGCTTGATATTTATAATTATTGTATCAATTTTGAAGAAGAGGACCTTATAAGTTACTCTTTTTCTGAGATGAATGCTTTTCAAAATCATCACAGCCAATGAACCAGAATCTTAACCTCACCTAATGTCTGTGCCACCCTCTAAGCAGAACCATTGTTCATTGAAACAGCTGATGAATGACTTCATCTCAATACACACACCATTTTTTAAATGAATGTAACCTCTTCCCTGTGGGCTAAGAATGAAGACAATAACTCAAGTCAAATAGCTTTGACCATAGCAGGAAATCTGTATCCAAATAATCCTGTCTACAATTCATTCCTTGACACAAAAGAACTGTCAACTCTTAGCTTAGCTACTATGGAGGTGAAATCCTTTGGTGATGTGAGGGACATTGAAGTACAGCCTTGTTACAATGAACTCCAGTGTCTAAAAATTGTTCTTGTTTTGGATTTGTACCACAGTAAGAGCCAAGATTTTAAGCTCTTCTAAAAACAAAACAAACAAACAAACAAACAAACAAAGAGACTTTATCTATTTATGTTCATTTAATAACATGTCCATCATTTTTAAAATTGGTATAAAATATACATTGTGTTGAATATGATAAAAAAAGAAAGAGAGAAAGGAAGAGAGGGAGGGGGGAGGAAGGAAGGAAGGAAGGAAGGAAGGAAGGAAGGAAGGAAGGAAGGAAGGAAGGAAGGAAGGAAGGAAGGAAGGAAGGAAGGAAGGAAAACCCATAGAGAGTTAAAGAGAAAAAAAGCCAGCAGTTTTCAGTCACAGAATAGGCAAGAGACTGTTAAGTCTACAGAAGCCATTAGCGAGCATTCGGTATAGAAAGCGAGGCCAGAGACCACCAGTCTTTAAAGCTACATCCAATGCTTTGACCCAATTCAAACCACACCAGGCTGGGCTGGTTCACGGCATTTGAGGTAATATCTAACATTGATATTGAGCAACATTGATGTTGGGAAGATATAACTTGTTTTCTGATTTTACAAGATGTGCTTAAATGATTGTCTTGAGTGTCAGAATAAACTTTGGACATTTGAACAGTGTACAGGCTTTTGCAGGCTATTAGCATCATTAAAATTTGACTCAAAGCATTTTCTTAACAGGATGACCATGAGCCTCTAGTGACCAGGTCTGGATGTAGTTGATTGAATCAAAGAGATCCTACATAGGATGATACCTTTGAACTCTTGTCTCTCCTTTGTGGCTTTCTTTGAGGAACTTGTGGAAGTTTTTGTAGGAGGAACCTTTAAGATTCCTTATTGAAAATGGGATTTGAGTGTCTATAGACTCAACCCATGGCCTGAGTTTGTGTGTGTATGTGTGTGTGTTTATTGTGTTGTGGTTGAATCTCCTCAGTCAGCTTCCTTCTCATGCTGCCACAGCCTTTACCATTATAGACTTTGTCCCTAAATCACAAGAGATACAATAAAAGCAATTGCTATTCAATGCTAAGCTAATTTGCTATTCTAGTGTTTTTATATTTTTAATTTTGTTTTGTTTTGTTTTGTTTTTGTTTTGAAGACAAAGTTTCTCTGTGTAGCCCTGGCTGTCCTCAAAGTAGTTATGTAGACCAGGCAGGTCTTGAAGTTAGAAATTCACCTGGTTTTGGCTCCCAAGTGCTGGGATTAGATGTGGGACAACATCCCTGGCTTTGTTGTTGTTGTTGTTGTTGTTGTTGTTTTTATATTATTAGATGGAATGTAAGTTTTTGTACATGTCAAACATATGCTCTTTTGCTGATCTTCATTCACATCTGGAATTTTGAAATTTAAGAGTCTATTTCTCAGGATGGCTTTTATTCATGACATTAATACTACCTGAGCCTTCTGAATCATTGAAGTTCACATATGTGATATGTTTCCTACATGTTGTGTTTGTTTTGAAATTTTTTTAATGAATATGAGTATTTTGCCTGTATTCATGTAGTCCTCAGGACACATATTCCTCAGGGCTCTGCCTCTCTGAGGCACTTCCATCATGGTTGTGCTAAATGGTGCACCACACTCCGTGAATTCTAAAGCTATTTGTTGTTACTCTTCCATGGGCCTTGAAAAAAAGATGGCCTCAGAACTCCAAAACTTGGAATAGTGAATAGTTGTGAGCCCCTATAAGACCAGCAAGTGCTGTTAACTCCTGATCCATTTACATTGCTAATATTTTCATTGGTTTATTTGGTACTATTTAAACATGCATTCCCTTTTAGTTAAATCTTTATGTAACTATTTAAAATGGGACACTTCAGATTTCTGGAAGATGAATGCAGAAACACAAAGGATGTATGAACTTCACGTAAGACGTCTGAGTTCTTTCCATCTTTTTTGTTTGTTTGTTTGATATTTGTTGGGGACTCAGGGTCTTAATATGTGTCTCTGGCTGTCCTTCGCAAACCAGGCATCCAACTCAATGAGATACAACTGCCCCTGCCTGGAGAGTGCTAGGATTA
Source organism: Mus spretus (assembly GCA_921997135.2). NCBI lineage: Eukaryota > Metazoa > Chordata > Mammalia > Rodentia > Muridae > Mus > Mus spretus. The sequence continues at coordinate 59,664 of CAKLHJ020000001.1, read as the reverse complement.
AAGCCATGAGACAGTACAGCCAGACTGCCCATCGTTTTTTGTATTTGTAAATTGTTCATACAATATCTCTGATGTGTGCTCAGTGTGATCATTTTGCCTCTCTCTCTCTCTCTCTCTCTCTCTCTCTCTCTCTCTCTCTCTCTCTCTCTCTCTCTCTCTCTCGTTCTCTGTTGATTAGCATTTCTTCTGCAAGGCTATATCCTATTCAAAGGGCACAAAAATGACAGAGGTGAACCTTATTATATATTTCCTTCTACAATGACTTGGCAATTACATTAGAATTACTGAGTCACCAGATGTAGCTGTCTCTTGTGAGACTATGCCGGGGCCTAGCAAACACAGAAGTGGATGCTCACAGTCAGCTAATGGATGGATCACAGGGCTCCCAATGGAGGAGCTAGAGAAAGTACCCAAGGAGCTAAAGAGATCTGCAACCCTATAGGTGGAACAACATTATGAACTAACCAGTACCCCGGAGCTCTTGACTCTAGCTGCATATGTATCAAAAGATGGCCTAGTCGGCCATCACTGGAAAGAGAGTCCCATTGAGCACACAAACTTTATATGCCCCAGTACAGGGGAACGCCAGGGCCATAAAAGGGGAGTGGGTGGGTAGGGGAGTGGGGGTGGGTGGGTATGGGGGACTTTTGGTATAGCATTGGAAATGTAAATGAGCTAAATACCTAATAAAAAATGAAAAAAAATTGTCAAATAAGAAAGTGATATATCGGGCATGTTACTGTATAAATGGGATCTCCTACATTCTATATATTCAAATATTTTGTGCAAGAAGCAAATGAAACTTCAATTTAAGGATAGGGAAGACCTTTATAATCTTGATAACTTTCTGTGAATATTTTATGAATTTCTACTACAGTTTGAGTCACAAGTATACAACAAATGAAAAATGAAATATTGTAAATTTTGCTTCTAATGTTCAATCACCTTGTATGAATTTGAATTATTATCTTATTTATTATGAATATTAAACATATCCTAATGGATTGAAAAAAAAAAGAATTACTGAGTCAGGAAATAAGTGGGGGAAGCACCAGAATTATATGAATATATTGTCAGTGAAGTATATATTTACAGTATTGCCACTATCATGTTTTCTGTTCTACACACGAATGGGATATTTTAGAATGCAATGACCTATGCTGATGTGCATGTGAATTTCACTTGGGAAGAGTGGGCTTTGCTGAATCCTTCCCAGAAGAGTCTCTACAAAGAGGTGATGCTGGAGACCTACGAGAACCTCACTGCTATAGGTAAGATAGTGAATTTTCGTTGACTTTTAAAATAAGGGGAGAAATGTTTCTTTGTTATTGATGATCTTCTGTTATTTCAATTGAGAATGAGAAAAATGAGGTGAATAAATCAAGCATTGTTCTAACGTTCACTGGATATAATAACTTAAAATTTCCTTAATTTCCAATAATATATACATTTTCTGGTACTGCATTTTAGGCTACAATTGGGAAGACCATTACATTGAAGAACAATTTCAAAGTTCTAGAAGAGATGGAAGGTAATTTTCATATGCAAGCTGATACAAATATGGCTCTGAGGAAATTTTACTCTGCTCTGAAAGTTCAAAAAAAAAAAAAGCCACAACATAAACAACTGCTTCTTTAAGTATATAAAAATAAGGTATTTCTTTAAGTATGTTAATGGTTAGTATAGTCTCATAAATCTATGTACCTCAATGTCAGCTGTCTGGTTTGAGAGGCATTCTTCTAAGAAAGGAGACAAGGAAACAATGCCTTAACAGATATCAACATTTGAATCATAGCCCTATTAGAGCTAGGCTGTAGAACTTCCAATCTGTTTCACTTAAATATTTTAAAAAGTATACACTTAGAATAGGTGGTAAATATATCTTCAAAATAGTCTAATGAACAAATAGTCCATAGTAAAGCTGGTATTACCTACATTCTTGTAGTAACATTGCTAAATGTAGTGAGAGGGGTAGTTTATGAGAGTCAAGAATTAGATACCTTAATCCCTTACCACATGTATGTGAGTAACAACAATCCACTTGTGTGAAGGCAATGTGGAAACCTTTATTTTGTTATTCTCCTCTTAATAGGTATATCATATTTCACAATGGACATATACCATTGAGCCTAGGGATATTCAAAGAAATGTACCTCTTTCTCTCCCAAAAAAAATTAGAAGATATCTAGTAGTTCCCACTTTGAGTAGACTTTCTAAATATGGTACAAGTTTGCAATTTGGTAAATCTCTTGGGTTCTTTCAGTTTTCTTCAAATATGTGAAAAACTTCATATAGAAAAAGAATGCTATAAATGTGAGCCATGTAATAAATGCTCTTACCAGCACAGGTATTGTCAAAGATGCCTAAGAACTCATAATGAAGGGGGATCACATTGAATGTAAACAAAGTGATACAATCCTAGAATCTGATTCCTCTTTACCATTAGACCAAATTACAATATTAATTCATACAGATAAAAAATTCAACAGTGTAATGAATGTGGTAAAGCTTTCACGTGTGCCAATTATCTTTACAGGCATAAAAGAGGTCATATTGGAGAGAAACCCTATGAATGTAATCATTGTGGTACAGCCTTTGCAAGGCATGGTCATCTGCAAAGGCATAAAGGAACGCATACTGGAGAGAAACTTTATGAATGTAATCGATGTGGTAAAGTCTTTGCATGGAACTGTCATCTCCGAATCCATAAAAGAACACATAGTGGAGAGAAACCTTACGGATGTGATCAATGCGGTACAGCCTTTGCAAGTCATTGTCGTCTTCAACGGCATAAAAGAACACACACTGGAGAGAAACCTTATGAATGTAATCAATGTGGTAAAGCCTTTACACAACACAGTACTCTACAAGTTCATAAAAGAACACATACTGGAGAGAAACCCTATGAATGCAGCCAATGTGGTAAAGCCTATTCACGTCACAGTCATCTCCAAAGACATAAAAGAACACATACTGGAGAGAAACCTTATGTATGTAATCAATGTGGTAAAGCCTTTGCTTATCAAAATAGTCTCCAGTATCATAAAAGAACACATACTGGAGAGAAATCTTATGAATGTAAGCAATGTGGTAAATTCTTTCCATGCCGTAAGCATCTTCAAATACATAAAAGAACACATGCTGGACAGAAAGGCTATGAATGTAACCAATGTGGTAAAGCCTTTGCTTTTCATAGTCATTTCCAAAGGCATAAAAGACATATTGGAGAGAAACCTTATGAATGTAATCACTGTGATAAAGCCTTTGCAAGTCACAATAATCTTCAGAAACATATAAGAAGGCATACTGGAGAAAAACCTTATAAATGTAATCTGTGTGACAAAGCCTATGCACATCACAGTCATCTCCAAACACATGAAAGAACACACACTGGAGAGAAACCCTACAAATGTAATCAATGTGATAAAGCCTTTGCACAACAAAGTTCTCTACAAGTGCATGAAAGAACACACACTGGAGAGAAACCCTATGAATGTAACCAATGTGGTAAAGCCTATTCACGTCACAGTCATCTCCAAAGACATAAAAGAACACATACTGGAGAGAAGCCCTATGAATGTAACCAATTTGATAAAATATTTGCACAACATAGTACTGTCCACAGCATAGAAAAAGAAAATATTTGAGAGAAACTCTATGAATATAATGTGTGGTAAAACCTTTGCAGATCAAAGTCATTTTCAAAGGCATGAAAGAATTCATACTGGAGAGAAACCTCATGAATGATTAATATGGTGACACCTTTGCATATTTCTATAGTCTTCATCGTCATGAAAGAATTCATACTGGAGAGAAATTCTATGAATGTAAGCAGTGTGGTAAAGCCTTTGTGTTATGGGTTCACTTAGATCCAACACAAGTCAAACACCAGATCAATGCAAATGACAAAAATTAATTGTAATAAAGCTGCTACTGATTAAGCAGGACATATTATAATACAGAACATATTCTGGAGGTGAAATGCAACCCATGTTATGGAGCTTTTAAGCTTGGAAAGCACAAACATCTGTGCCTAGTTACAGCTACATTTTTCTATCCATCAGCATTTAGGGATAATAGCTTTTTTTTTTTTTTGTTTTTTTTTGTTTTTTTTTTGTTTTTTTTTTTGTTTTTCGAGACAGGGTTTCTCTGTGTAGCCCTGGCTGTCCTGGAACTCACTCTGTAGACCAGGTTGGCCTCGAACTCAGAAATCCGCCTGCCTCTGCCTCCCAAGTGCTGGAACTAAAGGTGTGCGCCACCACACCTGACTGATAATAGCTTTTCTTATGTGATTAATCTATGACAGTAGATACAAAAATGCATGTTTTACAATCTAATCAATCATACCCATTTGTTCTTTTGTAATTAGGAACAGTCATTATGTTTGGGGGAACCAAAGATGGTAACAGATGCTGTAGTTAGGAACAGTCATGTTTTAGGGAATAGAAGCCATGGTTAGGTTGATGTGCTATGGATGTGTATACATTATTTGATGTTCATTGCTTCTTTATGTTCATATTAGTTACCATTTGACAGTTCCCCTTAAAGTACTGTCTTCTAAGGGAATCATCCCAAGATGGTAATGTAACAGCAAAGATAATATAACAGCAATGAGATTTATTAATTTTTTCTGTTGTTTATGTGTAATGCGATTATTGGCTCAGGTTGCCAACTTTGCATACCACAGAAATTTTCCACTGAGCCAACTCACTGAGGTTCAAATAAGATTAATTGAAACATTTCATCTCTAAAATATTGTCTTCTTTTCAAATTGTAAACATATTGTCATCTAAGGATCGAGGAAAACAGGATGCTTTTAGTAATAAATTCTATTTGCAAAAGAAAATGATATACTATTATCATGTTTTGTTTTCTGTTTGTGTTGTTTTGGGGAATGTGTTAGTTTATTCTTAGGAGTGAACATTTGTCCATAATACTTTCTCAGAACCATAAATGATTGCCAGAAAATTGTCTCACTGGGTAAAGTGGTTACTGCTAACCTGATAACCTGAGTTCAATGTCTGGGAGACCCATATTACTCCTACAGTTTTTTTCCCTCTTATTTCTATACTTGGGCTATGGCATATGCACATATATCAGCACATACATAAATAATTTTAAAACACAAATGAAGGCCAATGAGGTTGTTTGAACCAAATGACTTCCTCAGTTTCATTTCTGGAACTCACATAGGAAAGTAGAAATTAGCCACCAGTAATTTCTCCTCTCACTACCACATGAGCACAGTGGGACAAATGTATATACACAAAAACAGTTCAAACATTCTCTGAATGGATGAAATTAACAAAGCAAAGAAAATAACCAAATTAACGAGAACATATGAAATTATTTGCAAGTTTAAATTATTATTGCGTAATTTCAAAAGGAACTACTACTCATCAAAATAATAACAGTTCCTTTTTAAATCTTAATGTAGCTTTCATTCTGAGATTCAAAGATAAGTCATTTTAAAAACATATCTCAGCTGGGTTTAGAGCTGCATCAGTGTGACCCCAGCACCTGGGAGACAGTGGCAGGTTGATTTCTCTGAATTTGAGGTCAGCTTGGTTCACATAGTGAGTTCCAGACAGCCATGGTTATGTAGAAATATCCTGTCTCAAAAATTTCCAAAAAGAATTTCTCGAATTATGGAGGTTTTCCTAATATAATCCCACTGGACACTGACTAATTTCAGCAATACCTCTTGTTATCTCTACTCACATTAAGAAAACTATGTTGGGGCTGGAGAGATGGCTTCACAGTCAGGAGCACTGACTGCTCTTCCTAAGGTCCTGAGTTCAATTCCCAGCAACCACATGGTGGCTTAAAGCAATCTGTAATGGGGTCTGATGCCCTTCTCTGGTGTGTCTGAAGAGAGTGATTGTGTACCACATACATAAAATAAATACTTTTTTAAGTTAAAAAAAGAGAGAGAACTATGCTAACAGTGAAAATAAGTAATGTGGAGAGTCCATTTACAAAGGGGTAGAAATCCAGTGGTTTGTTCAATAACCATCTAGCAGGGACTTCATCACCTTCAAGTGATAGGAGTCAGAAGGAGTAATGGAGCAGCTTCATCTTCTGCATTGGACACTGGAGAATTAGTATTCCTGCTCTTCTTGAGTACCCAAGCTCAGAGCTACCTGTATTTCCAGATCCAGAGCATCTGTTTCATACTTCTGAGCTCCTGGGATACTGTATATATAAACAGTGAAAAGACACATGCATATGTAATGTACAAAAAAGCTTTTCTTCATGTATATGTCATTTTTTTAATATTAGAATTGATTTAATTTAGGTGCAGTAGTTTTACCACTGTGTATACAAAGTACATGCCAGGTATCCCTGGAGGCCAGAAGAGTGCCTGATCTCCTGTGATTGGAATTACAGACAGTTGTGAGCTGTCTCTTGGGTGTTGAGAATCAACACTAGGCCCTGTAGATGAACAGTCAATACTGTCAGGGGCTGAGCCATCTAGTCAACCCCATGAACATGTCATTAATAGCAATGAGGTGTGAATGGTTGATCCTAAGTTCATCTTTCCCTTTCCCTGATGACCCCAAAGAAATATAAGGCGGATAGCAGTAGAAACTGAGACTTAGTGCGTAAAGAAATTTTGCAACCCGAATCTCCACAAAATTAGGGAAGAGTACACAAAATATCCAGGAGAATAAAAACTGGCCATATAAATCTTTAAAAGGTGGTTGACCACTTGACCAAAGCTACCAGAGACTAAGTTTATTTCCCATGGTAAATAGGCAGCAATAGAAGTCCACAAGGACACATATAAGGTGTACTCCTGCTGAAATAGATGCCTACTCTGAGGAAAGAAAAGAAACTTGCAGGCATGATGACTGACTTGTCTGAATGGGATTGTACTCTGCTTCCCTTACCTACGAAACATTCAGTTAGGAGCTCTGGTTGTTGGTAGCTCCAGATAATATTGAGGTTATTGTCAGGGGAACCTGAGACTCAAACAGAAGTCATTCTAAGGATGGAATAATTGGGCATTTACAAAGAACCTTGGGGTATAGATGAACTATAAGGGAGAGAACTTTGGGTGTGAACGGAAGAGGATTAATGGGTCAGAAAACAGTGTTTGCATGTATAGCTGAAAACAAGTTGGCTCCTACTGTATTCTTTGTATCCACTCAGCTGTGGTGGATCAGCCCCTTTTAGGTCTTTCACTGTTTCCTTTTCTTGGCAACTACATGTAGCTTTCAATGACTGCGTCCTGCAGGCCTCCCACTTGTTGGTCTCCAACTGGACCGTAAAGCTCCACAGTCCTCACCTTGTTATCCCTGTAGCCCGCCTGCCTGGTAGGAATAAGGATATTCTAAAGAGACATTCATCTTTCTCCCTTAGACTAACATTTAGTGAAACAGTGGACCTCATGAAATTCTGATTTCCCTTGGAATATCATTCTGGGAAAGACTGGTTCCTCCAGATTAGAATGTCTCTCCTGAAAACAAAAACCAAAACAAAACAACAAAAAAAACCTAACCTACTATCTGAGTACCTTGCAGGAGAGAAAGGAGCTGAGAGTTGGAGAGGTATTTATGGATGGCTTGCTTGGATTACTTAGTCGTGTATAGCTTCTATCTAAATCTGTTAGAACCCCAAGGATGGATCAGCTGCCTTATATCTTCATCCTTGTTCAAAAAAAGTCACGCTGAATAAGTATGTTAATATGTTTTCAATTTTCATTAATAATTTGATTTTTTTTCTTCTACTGTTTTTTATTTAAATAATAGTTTGACTATGAATCTCTTGCTGGCCTGGAACTCAGTGTATGGAGTAGACTGTCCTTGAACATCCATGATATCCGCCCACCTTTCCTCCAGAGTACCTACATTGTAGGTGGGCATGCCACAACTAGAAAATTCAGTTCTTTTAATTAGCTTATTGAGGATGAGTGGCTGAATCTAACTGTTTAGAATAACTAAAACACGGGCTCTGGTCTTAACTCCAGTAACAGAAAAAGACTCCTAACAAAGAGCCCTCTTGCCTTAAAGTCCAATGTCTTCTAACTATGAGCAATGTTGTTTTTCTTTATCACTGAGTCTGTATCAGGTCATCCAGGGACAAGGGCAGAGTTCTGTTCTTATTCTACAGATGGTGAAATCCCGGCTTGCAGAGATACGTGGTTTTGCAATATAGTTAAATATGGCTGTTCATCTTATCATCCCATCATTGTCATGAGTCACTAAATGAAGTTGAAGCCACCAGGCATGGTGGCACAGACCTGTAATCATAATTCTACATTTAGAAAGTAGAAGCAGTTGTTTCCGGAATTCAAAATCACCTACGGTGTGAATGGTCACTAGGGTACGGCGTGAGGCCCATGGAATGCAGGGAGACTGTGATTGGCTAAGGTCATTGTCCATAGACTTCCCTGCAGCTCCAGAACTCCAGGGCCATGCCACCAGCAAGTAGTAGCTGAGGTGTTTGCTACCCCAAGTTTTCTATTCTTGAGAATGTTCCCAGTACAAGAAGGCAGCCCAGGTCACTTCAGAGTCAGAATCCTGTTGTTCATTACAGAGTGGAATACTGCAAGTGGAAGAATTAATCCCACTCAAGGATGAACTTCTTAATTGAATATCCAATGCAAAATGTTCACTCCTGAAGCCTCATGTACACAAGCGGCAGAAATGGACTCATTAGGTTTTACTGATACATTTGTGCACACTTACACATACTTAAAGGAAGAAATTGAAAAGGAAGAATTTGGGAAGGGATAGAGAATAGTCACGGAAAGGCAGAAAGTGATATATTTTAATTAAACTATATAAAAATAAATTTTAAATAATAAAAGCAAGTAGAGTGATAGCATAGCAGTTAAGAGCACTGGTTGATGTTATAAAGAACACAGGTTCCTTTCCCAGAAGTCATCTGGTCGCTAACTCCAGCCCCAAGGGATCTGAGGCCCCTTCTGGCCTCTGCAGATACTGTACACAGACACATGCAAGCAGAACACCCACATACAGAAGATCAAAATGAAGGGTAAATGGAATTTTAACGGTGATGGCAGAGCCCTGAGACAGACAGCACCTGACTAGTTAAAACGAACTTCCGGTCCTGCGTGGAAGCTACTGTGGTCTTCCTCTAAGCCAGCCTGTCCAGAGGCAACAGCAGCATTGTTCTGAGTTTAGATTAGCTCAGTGTAGCTATTTATCTAAGAACTGAAACCACAATGAAGGTAGAGGACTTTTCCTTGACGTTTTCTGTATTTGTATTTTCTGTTGTGTGTGTGAGAATTGTAGCACTGACACATCTTTTCAATATATATGTATATATATATAATTTTTATTAGGTATTTAGCTCATTTACATTTCCAATGCTTTACCAAACGTCCCCCATACCCACCCACCCCCGCTCCCCTACCCACCCACTCCCCCTTTTTGACCCTGGCGTTCCCCTGTACTGGGGCATATAAAGTTTGCATGTCCAATGGGCCTCTCTTTCCAGTGATGGCCGACTAGGCCATCTTTTGATACATATGCAGCTAGAGACAAGAGCTCCGGGGTACTGGTTAGTTCATAATGTTGTTCCACCTATAGGGTTGCAGATCCCTTTAGCTCCTTGGGTACTTTCTCTAGCTCCTCCATTGGGGGCCCTGTGATCCATCCATTAGCTGACTGTGAGCATCCATTTCTGAGTTTACTAGGCCCCGGCATAGTCTCAGAAGAGACAGCTATATCACAGTCCTTGCAACAAAGTCTTGCTGGCGTATGCAATGGTGTCAGCGTTTGGAAGCTGATTATGGGATGGATCCCTGGATATGGCAGTCTCTAGATGGTCCATGTTTCCCTCTCAGCTCCAAACTTTGTCTCTGTAACTCCTTCCATGGGTGTTTTGTTCCCAATTCTAAGAAGGGGCAAAGTGTCCACACTTTGGTCTTTGTTCTTCTTGAGTTTCATGTATTTCGCAATTGTATCTTTGCGATGAGTCTGGGATGAGTCTGAGTGATTTTCTGACACAGGAGGATGATGCTGACTAACTGTGGGGCAGAGGGATGTGGCTGTGTGACTGTGGGAGGCAGGGTGATGACTGTGAGTGATTTTCTGAGGCAGGGGGATCACTGTGAGTGATTTTCTGACACAGGAGGATGACGCTGACTAACTGTGGGACAGGGGGATCACTGTGAGTGATTTTCTGACACAGGAGGATGATGCTGACTAACTGTGGGGCAGGGGGATGTGGCTGTGTGACTGTGGGAGGCAGGGGGATCACTGTGAGTGATTTTCTGAGGCAGGGGGATCACTGTGAGTGAATCTATGAGGCGGGGGGTTGACTGCGAGTGATTTTCTGAGGCAGTGGGATGACTGTGTTTGATTTTCTGAAGCAGGGGGCTGACTGTGAGTGATTTTCTGAGGCAGGGGGATGATGCTGAGTAACTGTGGGGCAGGGGGATGTGGCTGTGTGACTGTGTAAGGCAGGTGGATGACTGTGAGTGATTTTCTGAGGCAGGGGGATGACAGTGAGTGATTTTCTGAGGCACGGGGATGTCTGTGAATGATTTTCTGAGGCAGGGAATGACTGTGAGTGATTTTCTGAGGCAGGGGGATGATTATGAGTGATTTTCTGAGGCAGGGGGATGACTGTGAGTGATTTTCTGAGGCAGGGGGATGACTGTGAGTGATTTTCTGAGGCAGGGGGCTGACTGTGAGTGATTTTCTGAGGCAGGGGGATGACTGTGAGTGATTTTCTGAGGCAGGGGGCTGACTGTGAGTGAATATATGAGGCTCCCCTACCCCCAGGCCGCTGGATGCCTCCATGACCCCCTAGCGGGAGCGGCTCTGTGTCCCCTCCCTGTCCACATGGCTATGCAGGCGGCCAGGCAGCCCCGGGGCTGGTGAAGGCCTTGTGTTCCCGCCCTGCCAGCACAGGCTGGCCCTGAACTCTCAGTAATCCCCCTGCCTCAGCTCTGCAGGCTTGGCCAGGCCCTGAGGCTCATGAACCCCAGAGCTGAATCCCTGGATCCAAAAAAAAGCCCCCCAACTCCCCGAAATCTTAACTGTGTGAGGCGGGGGATGACTATGAGTGAATTGTGAGGCAGGGGCATGACCATGAGTGAGTGTGTGTGAATAAAATAAGAAAATAAATAAAATGCAAACACAGCACCAGGGCAGGCAGCCCAGTGTGGGTGTCAGAGCTGTGTGACTGTGGGAGGCAGGGGGACGACTGTGAGTGATTTTCTGAGGCAGGGGGATGACTGTGAGTGATTTTCTGAGGCAGGGGGATGGCTGTGTTTGATTTTCTGAGGCAGGGGGATGACTGTGAGTGATTTTCTGAGGCAGGGGGATGAGTCTGAGTGATTTTCTGAGGCAGGGGGATGACTGTGAGTGATTTTCTGAGGCAGGGGGATGACTGTGAGTGATTTTCTGAGGCAGTGGGATGACTGTGAGTGATTTTCTGAGGCAGGGGGATGACTGTGTTTGATTTTCTGAGGCAGTGGGATGAGTGTGTTTGATTTTCTGAGGCAGAAGGAAGACAGTGAGTGATTTTCTGACACAGGGGAATGATGCTGAGTAACTTTGGGACAGGGGGATGTGGCTGTGTGACTGTTTGAGGCAGGGGGATGATTGTGAGTGATTTTCTGAGGCAGGGGATGACTGTGTTTGATTTTCTGAGGCAGTGGGATGAGTGTGTTTGATTTTCTGAGGCAGTGGGATGAGTGTGAGTGATTTTCTGAGGCAGGTGATGACTGTGAGTGATTTTCTGAGGCAGGGGGATGACTGTGAGTGATTTTCTGAAGCAGGGGGATGACTGTGAGTGATTTTCTGAGGCAGTGGGAAGACTGTGAGTGATTTTCTGAGGCAGGGGGATGACTGTGAGTGATTTTCTGAAGCAGGAGGCTGACTCTGAGTGATTTTCTGAGGCAGGGGGATGAGTGTGTTTGATTTTCTGAGGCAGTGGGATGAGTGTGAGTGATTTTCTGAGGCAGGGGGATGACTCTAAGTGATTTTCGGAGGCAGGGGATGACTGTGAGTGATTTTCTGAGGCAGGAGGATGACTGTGTTTGGTTTTCTGAGGCAGTGGGATGACTGTGAATGATTTTCTGAGGCAGGGGGCTGACTGTGAGTGATTTTCTGAGGCAGGGGGATGACTGTGTTTGATTTTCTGAGACAGGGGGATGACTGTGAGTGATTTTCTGATGAAGGGGGATGACTGTGAGTGATTTTCTGAGGCAGTAGGATGAGTGTGTTTGATTTTCTGAGGCAGGGGGATGACAGTGTGTGATTTTCTGAGGCAGGGGGATCACTGTGAGTGATTTTCTGAGGCAGGGGGATGAGTGTGTTTGATTTTCTGAGGCAGTGGGATGAGTGTGAGTGATTTTCTGAGGCAGTGGGATGACTCTAAGTAATTTTCTGAGGCAGGGGATGACTGTGAGTGATTTTCTGAGGCAGGGGCATGACTGTGTTTGGTTTTCTGAGGCAGTGGGATGACTGTGAGTGATTTTCTAAGGCAGGGGGATGACTGTAAGTGATTTTCTGAAGCAGGGGGCTGACTGTGAGTAATTTTCTGAGGCAGGGGGATGAGTGTGTTTGATTTTCTGAGGCAGTGGGATGAGTGTGATTGATTTTCTGAGGCAGGGGGATGACTCTAAGTGATTTTCTGAGGCAGGGGATGACTGTGAGTGATTTTCTGAGGCAGGGGGATGAGCCTGAGTGATTTTCTGAAGCAGGGGGATGCCTGTGTTTGATTTTCTGAGGCAGGGGGATGACTGTGAGTGATTTTCTGAAGCAGGGGGATGACTGTGAGTGATTTTCTGAGGCAGTGGGAAGACTGTGAGTGATTTTCTGAGGCAGGGGGATGACTGTGAGTGATTTTCTGAAGCAGGAGGCTGACTCTGAGTGATTTTCTGAGGCAGGGGGATGAGTGTGTTTGATTTTCTGAGGCAGTGGGATGAGTGTGAGTGATTTTCTGAGGCAGGGGATGACTCTAAGTGATTTTCGGAGGCAGGGGATGACTGTGAGTGATTTTCTGAGGCAGGAGGATGACTGTGTTTGGTTTTCTGAGGCAGTGGGATGACTGGGAGTGATTTTCTGAAGCAGGGGGATGACTGTGAGTGATTTTCTGAAGCAGGGGAATGACAGTGAGTGATTTTCTGAGGCAGTGGGCTGACTGTGAATGATTTTCTGAGGCAGGGGGCTGACTGTGAGTGATTTTCTGTGGCAGGGGGATGACTGTGTTTGATTTTCTGAGACAGGGGGATGACTGTGAGTGATTTTCTGATGCAGGGGGATGACTGTGAGTGATTTTCTGAGGCAGTAGGATGAGTGTGTTTGATTTTCTGAGGCAGGGGGATGACAGTGTGTGATTTTCTGAGGCAGGGGGATCACTGTGAGTGATTTTCTGAGGCAGGGGGATGAGTGTGTTTGATTTTCTGAGGCAGTGGGATGAGTGTGAGTGATTTTCTGAGGCAGTGGGATGACTCTAAGTAATTTTCTGAGGAAGGGGATGACTGTGAGTGATTTTCTGAGGCAGGGGCATGACTGTGTTTGGTTTTCTGAGGCAGTGGGATGACTGTGAGTGATTTTCTGAGGCAGGGGGATGACTGTAAGTGATTTTCTGAAGCAGGGGGCTGACTGTGAGTAATTTTCTGAGGCAGGGGGATGAGTGTGTTTGATTTTCTGAGGCAGTGGGATGAGTGTGAGTGATTTTCTGAGGCAGGGGGATGACTCTAAGTGATTTTCTGAGGCAGGGGATGACTGTGAGTGATTTTCTGAGGCAGTGGGATGACTGTGAGTGATTTTCTGAAGCAGGGGGCTGACTGTGAGTGATTTTCTGAGGCAGGGGGATGAGTGTGTTTGATTTTCTGAGGCAGTGGGATGAGTGTGAGTGATTTTCTGAGGCAGTGGGATGACTCTAAGTAATTTTCTGAGGCAGGGGATGACTGTGAGTGATTTTCTGAGGCAGGTGCATGACTGTGTTTGGTTTTCTGAGGCAGTGGGATGACTGTGAGTGATTTTCTGAGGCAGGGGGATGACTGTAAGTGATTTTCTGAAGCAGGGGGCTGACTGTGAGTAATTTTCTGAGGCAGGGGGATGAGTGTGTTTGATTTTCTGAGGCAGTGGGATGAGTGTGAGTGATTTTCTGAGGCAGGGGGATGACTCTAAGTGATTTTCTGAGGCAGGGGATGACTGTGTGTGATTTTCTGAAGCAGAGGGATGACTGTGAGTGATTTTCTGAGGCAGGGGGATGACTGTGAGTGATTTTCTGAGGCAGGGGGATGAGTGTGTTTGATTTTCTGAGGCTGGGGGATGACTGTGAGTGTTTTTCTGAGACAGGGGGATGATACTGAGTGAGTGTGTGAGGCAGGGGGATGACTCTAAGTGATTTTCTGAGGCAGGGGATGACTGTGAGTGATTTTCTGAGGCAGGAGGATGACTGTGTTTGGTTTTCTGAGGCAGTGGGATGACTGGGAGTGATTTTCTGAAGCAGGGGGATGACTGTGAGTGATTTTCTGAAGCAGGGGAATGACAGTGAGTGATTTTCTGAGGCAGTGGGATGACTGTGAATGATTTTCTGAGGCAGGGGGCTGACTGTGAGTGATTTTGTGAGGCAGGGGGATGACTGTGTTTGATTTTCTGTGACAGGGGGATGACTGTGAGTGATTTTCTGATGCAGGGGGATGACTGTGAGTGATTTTCTGAGGCAGTAGGATGAGTGTGTTTGATTTTCTGAGGGAGGGGGATCACTGTGAGTGATTTTCTGAGGCAGGGGGATGAGCCTGAGTGATTTTCTGAGGCAGGGGGATGCCTGTGTTTGATTTTCTGAGGCAGTGGGATGACTGTGAGTGATTTTCTGAAGCAGGGGGCTGACTGTGAGTGATTTTCTGAGGCAGGGGGATGAGTGTGTTTGATTTTCTGAGGCAGTGGGATGAGTGTGAGTGATTTTCTGAGGCAGTGGGATGACTCTAAGTAATTTTCTGAGGCAGGGGATGACTGTGTTTGATTTTCTGAGGCAGGGGGATGACTGTGAGTGATTTTCTGAAGCAGAGGGATGACTGTGAGTGATTTTCTGAGGCAGTGGGATGACTGTGAGTGATTTTCTGAGGCAGGGGGATGAGTGTGTTTGATTTTCTGAGGCAGTGGGATGAGTGTGAGTGATTTTCTGAGGCAGTGGGATGACTCTAAGTAATTTTCTGAGGCAGGGGATGACTGTGTTTGATTTTCTGAGGCAGGGGGATGACTGTGAGTGATTTTCTGAAGCAGAGGGATGACTGTGATTGATTTTCTGAGGCAGGCGGATGACTGTGAGTGATTTTCTGAAGCAGGAGGCTGACTCTGAGTGATTTTCTGAGGCAGGGGGATGAGTGTGTTTGATTTTCTGAGGCAGTGGGATGAGTGTGAGTGATTTTCTGAGGCAGGGGGATGACTCTAAGTGATTTTCGGAGGCAGGGGATGACTGTGAGTGATTTTCTGAGGCAGGAGGATGACTGTGTTTGGTTTTATGAGGCAGTGGGATGACTGGGAGTGATTTTCTGAAGCAGGGGGATGACTGTGAGTGATTTTCTGAAGCAGGGGAATGACAGTGAGTGATTTTCTGAGGCAGTGGGATGACTGTGAATGATTTTCTGAGGCAGGGGGCTGACTGTGAGTGATTTTTGTGGCAGGGGGATGACTGTGTTTGATTTTCTGAGACAGGGGGATGACTGTGAGTGATTTTCTGATGCAGGGGGATGACTGTGAGTGATTTTCTGAGGCAGTAGGATGAGTGTGTTTGATTTTCTGAGGCAGGGGGATGACAGTGTGTGATTTTCTGAGGCAGGGGGATGACTGTGAGTGATTTTCTGAGGCAGGGGGATGAGTGTGTTTGATTTTCTGAGGCAGGGGGATGACTGTGAGTGTTTTTCTGAGACAGGGGGATGATACTGAGTGAGTGTGTGAGGCAGGGGGATGACTCTAAGTGATTTTCTGAGGCAGGGGATGACTGTGAGTGATTTTCTGAGGCAGGAGGATGACTGTGTTTGGTTTTCTGAGGCAGTGGGATGACTGGGAGTGATTTTCTGAAGCAGGGGGATGACTGTGAGTGATTTTCTGAGGCAGTGGGATGACTGTGAGTGATTTTCTGAGGCAGGGGGATGAGTGTGTTTGATTTTCTGAGGCAGGGGGATGACTGTGAGTGTTTTTCTGAGACAGGGGGATGATACTGAGTGAGTGTGTGAGGCAGGGGGATGACTCTAAGTGATTTTCTGAGGCAGGGGATGACTGTGAGTGATTTTCTGAAGCAGAGGGATAACTGTGAGTGATTTTCTGAGGCAGTGGGATGACTGTGAGTGATTTTCTGAGGCAGGGGGATGAGTGTGTTTGATTTTCTGAGGCAGGTGGATGACAGTGTGTGATTTTCTGAGGCAGGGGGATCACTGTGAGTGATTTTCTGAGGCAGGGGGATGAGTGTGTTTGATTTTCTGAAGCAGTGGGATGAGTGTGAGTGATTTTCTGAGGCAGTGGGATGACTCTAAGTAATTTTCTGAGGCAGGGGATGACTGTGAGTGATTTTCTGAGGCAGGGGCATGACTGTGTTTGGTTTTCTGAGGCAGTGGGATGACTGTGAGTGATTTTCTGAGGCAGGGGGATGACTGTAAGTGATTTTCTGAGGCAGTGGGATGACTGTGAGTGATTTTCTGAGGCTGGGGGATGAGTGTGTTTGATTTTCTGAGGCAGGGGGATGACTGTGAGTGTTTTTCTGAGACAGGGGGATGATACTGAGTGAGTGTGTGAGGCAGGGGGATGACTCTAAGTGATTTTCTGAGGCAGGGGATGACTGTGAGTTATTTTCTGAGGCAGGAGGATGACTGTGTTTGGTTTTCTGAGGCAGTGGGATGACTGGGAGTGATTTTCTGAAGCAGGGGGATGACTGTGAGTGATTTTCTGAAGCAGGGGAATGACAGTGAGTGATTTTCTGAGGCAGTGGGATGACTGTGAATGATTTTCTGAGGCAGGGGGCTGACTGTGAGTGATTTTCTGAGGCAGGGGGATGACTGTGTTTGATTTTCTGTGACAGGGGGATGACTGTGAGTGATTTTCTGATGCAGGGGGATGACTGTGAGTGATTTTCTAAGGCAGTAGGATGAGTGTGTTTGATTTTCTGAGGCAGGGGGATCACTGTGAGTGATTTTCTGAGGCAGGGGGATGAGCCTGACTGATTTTCTGAGGCAGGGGGATGCCTGTGTTTGATTTTCTGAGGCAGTGGGATGACTGTGAGTGATTTTCTGAAGCAGGGGGCTGACTGTGAGTGATTTTCTGAGGCAGGGGGATGAGTGTGTTTGATTTTCTGAGGCAGTGGCATGAGTGTGAGTGATTTTCTGAGGCAGTGGGATGACTCTAAGTAATTTTCTGAGGCAGGGGATGACTGTGTTTGATTTTCTGAGGCAGGGGGATGACTGTGAGTGATTTTCTGAAGCAGAGGGATGGCTGTGAGTGATTTTCTGAGGCAGTGGGATGACTGTGAGTGATTTTCTGAGGCAGGGGGATGAGTGTGTTTGATTTTCTGTGGCAGTGGGATGAGTGTGAGTGATTTTCTGAGGCAGTGGGATGACTCTAAGTAATTTTCTGAGGCAGGGGATGACTGTGTTTGATTTTCTGAGGCAGGGGGATGACTGTGAGTGATTTTCTGAAGCAGAGGGATGACTGTGAGTGATTTTCTGAGGCAGTGGGATGACTGTGAGTGATTTTCTGAGGCAGGGGGATGACTGTGAGTGTTTTTCTGAGACAGGGGATGATGCTGAGTGAGTGTGGGAGGCAGGGGGATGATGCTGAGTGAGTGTGGGAGGCAGGGGGATGACTCTGTGTGATTTTCTGGGGCAGGGGGATGACAGTGAGTGTGTTTCTGGGGCAGGGGGATATTGCTGAGTGATTTTCTGAGGCAGTGGGATGACTGTGAGTGATTTTCTGAGGCAGGGGGATGAGTGTGTTTGATTTTCTGAGGCAGTGGGATGAGTGTGTTTGATTTTCTGAGGCAGGGGAAAGACAGTGAGTGATTTTCTGACACAGGGGGATGATGCTGAGTAACTTTGGGGCAGGGGGATGTGGATGTGTGAATGTTTGAGGCAGGGGGATGACTGTGTTTGACTTGCTGAGGCAGGGGGATAACTGTGAGTGATTTTCTGAAGCAGAGGTATGACTGTGAGTGATTTTCTGAGGCAGTGGGATGACTGTGAGTGATTTTCTGAGGCAGGGGGATGAGTGTGTTTGATTTTCTGAGGCAGGGGGATGACTGTGAGTGTTTTTCTGAGACAGGGGGATGATGCTGAGTGAGTGTGTGAGGCAGGGGGATGACTCTAAGTGATTTTCTGAGGCAGGGGATGACTGTGAGTGATTTTCTGAGGCAGTGGGATGACTGTGAGTGATTTTCTGAGGCAGGGGGATGACTGTGTTTGATTTTCTGAGGCAGTAGGATGAGTGTGTTTGATTTTCTGAGGCAGGGGGAAGACAGTGAGTGATTTTCTGACACAGGGGAATGATGCTGAGTATCTTTGGGGCAGGGGGATGTGGCTGTGTGACTGTTTGAGGCAGGGGGATGATTTTGAGTGATTTTCTGAGGCAGGGGATGACTGTGTTTGATTTTCTGAGGCAGGGGGCTGACTGTGAGTGATTTTCTGAGGCAGGGGGCTGACTGTGAGTGATTTTCTGAGGCAGGGTGATGACTGTGTTTGATTTTCTGAGGCAGTGGGATGACTGTGAGTGATTTTCTGAGGCAGGGGGATGACTGTGAGTGATTTTCTGAAGCAGGGGGCTGACTCTGAGTGATTTTCTGAGGCAGGGGGATGAGTGTGTTTGATTTTCTGAGGCAGTGGGATGAGTGTGAGTGATTTTCTGAGGCAGGGGGATGACTCTAAGTGATTTTCTGAGGCAGGGGATGACTGTGAGTGATTTTCTGAGGCAGGAGGATGACTGTGTTTGGTTTTCTGAGGCAGTGGGATGACTGGGAGTGATTTTCTGAAGCAGGGGCATGACTGTGAGTGATTTTCTGAAGCAGGGGAATTACAGTGAGTGATTTTCTGAGGCAGTGGGATGACTGTGAATGATTTTCTGAGGCAGGGGGCTGACTGTGAGTGATTTTCTGTGGCAGGGGGATGACTGTGTTTGATTTTCTGAGACAGGGGGATGACTGTGAGTGATTTTCTGATTCAGGGGGATGACTGTGAGTGATTTTCTGAGGCAGTAGGATGAGTGTGTTTGATTTTCTGAGGCAGGGGGATGACTGTGAATGATTTTCTGAGGCAGGGGGCTGACTGTGAGTGATTTTCTGTGGCAGGGGGATGACTGTGTTTGATTTTCTGAGACAGGGGGATGACTGTGAGTGATTTTCTGAGGCAGGGGGATCACTGTGAGTGATTTTCTGAGGCAGGGGGATGAGCCTGAGTGATTTTCTGAGGCAGGGGGATGCCTGTGTTTGATTTTCTGAGGAAGGGGGCTGACTGTGAGTGATTTTCTGAGGCAGGGGGATGAGTGTGAGCTATTTTCTGAGGCAGGGGGATGACTGTGAGTGATTTTCTGAGGCAGGGGGATGACTGTTTGTGATTTTCTGAAGCAGGGGGCTGATTGTGAGTAATTTTCTAAGGCAGGGGGATGAGTGTGTTTGATTTTCTGAGGCAGTGGGATGAGTGTGAGTAATTTTCTGAGGCAGGGGGATGACTGTGAGTGATTTTTCTGAGGCAGGGGATGACTGTGAGTGATTTTCTGAGGCAGTGGGATGACTGTGAGTGATTTTCTGAGGCAGGGGGATGACTCTAAGTAATTTTCTGAGGCAGGGGATGACTGTGAGTGATTTTCTGAGGCAGGGGCATGACTGTGTTTGGTTTTCTGAGGCAGTGGGATGACTGTGAGTGATTTTCTGAGGCAGGGGGATGACTGTAAGTGATTTTCTGAAGCAGGGGGCTGACTGTGAGTAATTTTCTGAGGCAGGGGGATGACTGTGAGTGTTTTTCTGAGACAGGGGGATAATGCTGAGTGAGTGTGGGAGGCAGGGGGATGACTCTGTGTGATTTTCTGGGGCAGGGGGATGACAGTGAGTGTGTTTCTGAGGCAGGTGGACATTGCTGAGTGATTTTCTGAGGCAGGGGGGTGACTGTGAGTGATTTTCTCAGTCAGTGTGGTGACTGTGAGTGATTTTCTGAGGCAGGGGGATGAGTGTGTTTGATTTTCTGAGGCAGTGGGATGAGTGTGTTTGATTTTCTGAGGAAGGGGGAAGACAGTGAGTGATTTTCTGACACAGGGGGATGATGCTGAGTAACTTTGGGGCAGGGGGATGTGGATGTGTGAATGTTTGAGGCAGGGGGATGATTGTGAGTGATTTTCTGAGGCAGGGGATGACTGTGTTTGATTTTCTGAGGCAGGGGGATAACTGTGAGTGATTTTCTGAAGCAGAGGGATGACTGTGAGTGATTTTCTGAGGCAGTGGGATGACTGTGAGTGATTTTCTGAGGCAGGGGGATGAGTATGTTTGATTTTCTGAGGCAGGGGGATGACTGTGAGTGTTTTTCTGAGACAGGGGGATGAGACTGAGTGAGTGTGTGAGGCAGGGGGATGACTCTAAGTGATTTTCTGAGGCAGGGGATGACTGTGAGTGATTTTCTGAGGCAGAAGGATGACTGTGTTTGGTTTTCTGAGGCAGTAGGATGACTGGGAGTGATTTTCTGAAGCAGGGGGATGACTGTGAGTGATTTTCTGAAGCAGGGGAATGACAGTGAGTGATTTTCTGAGGCAGTGGGATGACTGTGAATGATTTTCTGAGGCAGGGAGCTGACTGTGAGTGATTTCCTAAGGCAGGGGGATGACTGTGTTTGATTTTCTGTGACAGGGGGATGACTGTGAGTGATTTTCTGATGCAGGGGGATGACTGTGAGTGATTTTCTGAGGCAGTAGGATGAGTGTGTTTGATTTTCTGAGGCAGGGGGATCACTGTGAGTGATTTTCTGAGGCAGGGGGATGACTCTAAGTGATTTTCTGAGGCAGGGGGATGCCTGTGTTTGATTTTCTGAGGCAGGGGGCTGACTGTGAGTGATTTTCTGAGGCAGGGAGATGAGTGTGAGTGATTTTCTGAGGCAGGGGGTTGACTGTGAGTGATTTTCTGAGGCAGGAGGATGACTGTAAGTGATATTCCGAAGCAGGGGGCTGACTGTGAGTAATTTTCTAAGGCAGGCGGATGAGTGTGTTTGATTTTCTGAGGCAGTGGGTTGAGTGTGAGTGATTTTCTGAGGCAGGGGGATGACTCTAAGTGATTTTCTGAGGCAGGGGATGACTGTGTGTGATTTTCTGAGGCAGTGGGATGACTGTGAGTGATTTTCTGAAGCAGGGGGCTGACTGTGAGTGATTTTCTGAGGCAGGGGGATGAGTGTGTTTGATTTTCTGAGGCAGTGGGATGAGTGTGAGTGATTTTCTGAGGCAGTGGGATGACTCTAAGTAATTTTCTGAGGCAGGGGATGACTGTGTTTGATTTTCTGAGGCAGGGGGATGACTGTGAGTGATTTTCTGAAGCAGAGGGATGACTGTGAGTGATTTTCTGAGGCAGTGGGATGACTGTGAGTGATTTTCTGAGGCAGGGGGATGAGTGTGTTTGATTTTCTGAGGCAGGGTGATGACTGTGAGTGTTTTTCTGAGAAAGGGGATGATGCTGAGTGAGTGTGGGAGGCAGGGGGATGATGCTGAGTGAGTGTGGGAGGCAGGGGGATGACTCGGTGTGATTTTCTGCGGCAGGGGGATGACAGTGAGTGTGTTTCTGAGGCAGGGGGATATTGCTGAGTGATTTTCTGAGGCAGGGGGGTGACTGTGAGTGATTTTCTGACACAGGGGGATGATGCTGAGTAATTTTGGGGCAGGGGGATGTGGATGTGTGAATGTTTGAGGCAGGGGGATGATTGTGAGTGATTTTCTGAGGCAGGGGATGACTGTGTTTGATTTGCTGAGGCAGGGGGATAACTGTGAGTGATTTTCTGAAGCAGAGGGATGACTGTAAGTGATTTTCTGAGGCAGTGGGATGACTGTGAGTGATTTTCTGAGGCAGGGGGATGAGTGTGTTTGATTTTCTGAGGCAGGGGGATGACTGTGAGTGTTTTTCTGAGACAGGGGGATGATGCTGAGTGAGTGTGTGAGGCAGGGGGATGACTCTAAGTGATTTTCTGAGGCAGGGGATGACTATGAGTGATTTTCTGAGGCAGGAGGATCACTCTGTTTGGTTTTCAGAGGCAGTGGGATGACTGGGAGTGGTTTTCTGAAGCAGGGGGATGACTGTGAGTGATTTTCTGAAGCAGGGGAATGACAGTGAGTGATTTTCTGAGGCAGTGGGATGACTGTGAATGATTTTCTGAGGCAGGGGGCTGACTGTGAGTGATTTTCTGAGGCAGGGGGATGACTGTGTTTGATTTTCTGTGACAGGGGGATGACTGTGAGTGATTTTCTGATGCAGGGGGATGACTGTGAGTGATTTTCGGAGGCAGTAGGATGAGTGTGTTTGATTTTCTGAGGCAGGGGGATCACTGTGAGTGATTTTCTGAGGCAGGGGGATGAGCCTGAGTGATTTTCTGAGGCAGGGGGATGCCTGTGTTTGATTTTCTGAGGCAGGGGGCTGACTGTGAGTGATTTTCTGAGGCAGGGGGATGAGTGTGAGTGATTTTCTGAGGCAGGGGGATGACTGTGAGTGATTTTCTGAGGCAGGAGGATGACTGTAAGTGATATTCCGAAGCAGGGGGCTGACTGTGAGTAATTTTCTAAGGCAGGGGGATGAGTGTGTTTGATATCCTGAGGCAGTGGGTTGAGTGTGAGTGATTTTCTGAGGCAGGGGGATGACTCTAAGTGATTTTCTGAGGCAGGGGATGACTGTGTGTGATTTTCTGAGGCAGTGGGATGACTGTGAGTGATTTTCTGAAGCAGGGGGCTGACTGTGAGTGATTTTCTGAGGCAGGGGGATGAGTGTGTTTGATTTTCTGAGGCAGTGGGATGAGTGTGAGTGATTTTCTGAGGCAGTGGGATGACTGTGAGTGATTTTCTGAAGCAGAGGGATGACTGTGAGTGATTTTCTGAGGCAGTGGGATGACTGTGAGTGATTTTCTGAGGCAGGGGGATGAGTGTGTTTGATTTTCTGAGGCAGGGGGATGACTGTGAGTGTTTTTCTGAGACAGGGGATGATGCTGAGTGAGTGTGGGAGGCAGGGGGATGATGCTGAGTGAGTGTGGGAGGCAGGGGGATGATTCTGTGTGATTTTCTGCGGCAGGGCGATGACAGTGAGTGTGTTTCTGAGGCAGGGGGATATTGCTGAGTGATTTTCTGAGGCAGGGGGGTGACTGTGAGTGATTTTCTGACACAGGGGGATGATGCTGAGTAACTTTGGGGCAGGGGGATGTGGATGTGTGAATGTTTGAGGCAGGGGGATGATTGTGAGTGATTTTCTGAGGCAGGGGATGACTGTGTTTGATTTGCTGAGGCAGGGGGATAACTGTGAGTGATTTTCTGAAGCAGAGGGATGACTGTGAGTGATTTTCTGAGGCAGTGGGATGACTGTGAGTGATTTTCTGAGGCAGGGGGATGAGTGTGTTTGATTTTCTGAGGCAGGGGGATGACTGTGAGTGTTTTTCTGAGACAGGGGGATGATGCTGAGTGAGTGTGTGAGGCAGGGGGATGACTCTAAGTGATTTTCTGAGGCAGGGGATGACTATGAGTGATTTTCTGAGGCAGGAGGATGACTCTGTTTGGTTTTCAGAGGCAGTGGGATGACTGGGAGTGGTTTTCTGAAGCAGGGGGATGATTGTGAGTGATTTTCTGAAGCAGGGGAATGACAGTGAGTGATTTTCTGAGGCAGTGGGATGACTGTGAATGATTTTCTGAGGCAGGGGGCTGACTGTGAGTGATTTTCTGAGGCAGGGGGATGACTGTGTTTGATTTTCTGTGACAGGGGGATGACTGTGAGTGATTTTCTGATGCAGGGGGATGACTGTGAGTGATTTTCTGAGGCAGTAGGATGAGTGTGTTTGATTTTCTGAGGCAGGGGGATCACTGTGAGTGATTTTCTGAGGCAGGGGGATGAGCCTGAGTGATTTTCTGAGGCAGGGGGATGCCTGTGTTTGATTTTCTGAGGCAGGGGGCTGACTGTGAGTGATTTTCTGAGGCAGGGGGATGAGTGTGAGTGATTTTCTGAGGCAGGGGGATGACTGTGAGTGATTTTCTGAGGCAGGGGGATGACTGTAAGTGATATTCCGAAGCATGGGGCTGACTGTGAGTAATTTTCTAAGGCAGGGGGATGAGTGGGTTTGATTTTCTGAGGCAGTGGGATGAGTGTGAGTGATTTTCTGAGGCAGTGGGATGACTCTAAGTAATTTTCTGAGGCAGGGGATGACTGTGTTTGATTTTCTGAGGCAGGGGGATGACTGTGAGTGATTTTCTGAAGCAGAGGGATGACTGTGAGTGATTTTCTGAGGCAGTGGGATGACTGTGAGTGATTTTCTGAGGCAGGGGGATGAGTGTGTTTGATTTTCTGAGGCAGGGGGATGAATGTGAGTGTTTTTCTGAGACAGGGGGATGATGCTGAGTGAGTGTGTGAGGCAGGGGGATGATGCTGGGTGACTGTGGCAGGCAGGGGGATGACTCTGTGTGATTTTCTGGGGCAGGGGGATGACAGTGAGTGTGTTTCTGAGGCAGGGGGATGAGTGTGTTTGATTTTCTGAGGCAGTGGGATGAGTGTGAGTGATTTTCTGAGGCAGTGGGATGACTCTAAGTAATTTTCTGGGGCAGGGGATGACTGTGTTTGATTTTCTGAGGCAGGGGGATGACTGTGAGTGATTTTCTGAAGCAGAGGGATGACTGTGAGTGATTTTCTGAGGCAGTGGGATGACTGTGAGTGATTTTCTGAAGCAGGGGGATGAGTGTGTTTGAATTTCTGAGGCAGGGGATGAATGTGAGTGTTTTTCTGAGACAGGGGGATGATGCTGAGTGAGTGTGTGAGGCAGGGGGATGATGCTGCGTGACTGTGGGAGGCAGGGGGATGACTCTGTGTGATTTTCTAGGGCAGGGGGATGAGAGTGAGTGTGTTTCTGAGGCAGGGGGATGATGCTGAGTGATTTTCTGAGGCAGGGCAGTCACTGTGAGTGATTTTCTCAGTCAGTGTGGTGACTGTGAGTGATTTTCTGAGGCAGGGGGCTGACTGTGAGTGATTTTCTGAGGCAGGGGGATGACTGTGAGTGATTTTCTGAAGCAGTGGGCTGACTGTGAGTGATTTTCTGAGGCAGGGGGATGATGCTGAGTAACTGTGGGGCAGGGTGATGTGGCTGTGTGACTCAGACAGGGGGATGACTGAGAGTGATTTTCTGAGGCAGGGGGATGACAGTGAGTGATTTTCTGAGGCAGGAGGATGTCTGTGAATGATTTTCTGAGGCAGGGGGATGACTGCTTTTGGTTTTCTGAGGCAGTGGAATGACTGTGAGGGATTTTCTGAGGCAGGGGGATGACTGTGTTTGGTTTTCTGAGGCAGTGGGATGACTGTGAGTGATTTTCTGAAGCAGGGGGATGACTGAGTGATTTTCTGAAGTAGGGGGATGACAGTGAGTGATTTCTTGAGGCAGTGGGATGACTGTGAGTGATTTTCTGAGGCAGGGGGATGACTGTGAGGGATTTTCTGAGGCAGGGGGATGACTGTGTTTGGTTTTCTGAGGCAGTGGGATGACTGTGAGTGATTTTCTGAAGCAGGGGGATGACTGAGTGATTTTCTGAAGCAGGGGGATGACTGAGTGATTTTCTGAAGCAGGGGGATGACTGAGTGATTTTCTGAGGCAGTGGGATGACTGTGAGTGATTTTCTGAGGCAGGGGGATGACTGTAAGTGATTTTCTGAAGCAGGGGGCTGTCTGTGAGTGAATGTATGAGGCAAGGGGGTTGACTCCGAGTGAATGTCTGATTTTCTGATGCAGGGGGATGGTAGTGAGTTTCTGTGTGAGGCAGGGGGATGACTGTGAGTGATTTTCTGAGGCAGTAGGATGAGTGTGTTTGATTTTCTAAGGCAGGGTGATGACAGTGTGTGATTTTCTGAGGCAGGGGGATGAGCCTGAGTGATTTTCTGAGGCAGGGGGAAGACAGTGAGTGATTTTCTGACACAGGGGGATAATGCTGAGTAACTTTGGGACAGGGGGATGTGGCTGTGTGACTGTGTGAGGCAGGGGGATGACTGTGAGTGATTTTCTGAGGCAGTGGGATGACTGTGAGTGATTTTCTGAGGCAGGGGGATGACTGTGTTTGATTTTCTGAGGCAGGGGGATGAGTGTGTTTGATTTTCTGAGGCAGTGGGATGAGTGTGAGTGATTTTCTGAGGCAGTGGGATGACTCTAAGTAATTTTCTGAGGCAGGGGATGACTGTGAGTGATTTTCTGAGGCAGGGGCATGACTGTGTTTGGTTTTCTGAGGCAGTGGGATGACTGTTAGTGATTTTCTGAGGCAGGGGGATGACTGTAAGTGATTTTCTGAAGCAGGGGGCTGACTGTGAGTAATATTCTGAGGCAGGGGGATGAGTGTGTTTGATTTTCTGAGGCAGTGGGATGAGTGTGAGTGATTTTCTGAGGTAGGGGGATGACTGTTTTTGGGTTTCTGAGGCAGTGGGATGACTGTGAGTGATTTTCTGAGGCAGGGGGATGACTGTGAATGATTTTCTGAGTCAGGGGTATGACAGTGAGTGATTTTCTGAGGCAGGGGGATGTCTGTGGGTGATATTGTGAGGCAGGGGGATGACTCTGTTTGGTTTTCTGAGGCAGTGGGATGACTGTGAGTGATTTTCTGAAGCAGGGCGCTGACTGTGAGTGATTTTCTGAGGCAGTGGGCTGACTGTGAGTGATTTTCTGAGGCAGTGGGATGACTGTGAGTGATTATCTGAGGCAGGGGTCTGACTGTGAGTGATTTTCTTAGGCAGGGGGATCACTGTGAGTGAATGTATGAGGCAGGGCTTTGACTCCGAGTGAATGTCTGATTTTCTGATGCAGGGGGATGGTAGTGAGTTTCTGTGTGAGGCAGGGGGATGTCTGTGAGTGATTTTCTAAGGCAGGGGTCTGACTGTGAGTGATTTTCTGAGGCAGGGGGATCACTGTGAGTGAATGTATGAGGCAGGGGGTTGACACTGAGTGAATGTTTGATTTTCTTTTTTTTTTTTTTTTTTTTTTTTTTTTTTTTTTTTTTTTTTTTTTTTTTTGGACCTAGATCAGAAATTTTATTGTAAAGTTGTACTTTTTAAAATACTTTAATACTTGAATACAGTGCAGTGGCACATGGCTGCATTCCTAACACTTGGGCAATAAAGGCCCAAAGAATCACAAGTCAAGGCCAGGCCCACTACAAAGTGAATTCAAAACTACATTGAGATACATGAGACCCTGTCTCAAAAATATTCTTGGTTGTAGACTGGTCAGTGGAACAGAAAGTGCTTTAGAGATAAATTAACATATTTATAAATATTGAGTTTCTTATAAAGGTGAATTTCAAAGTGGTGGAATAAATATGTTTCTAAAAAATTTAAACTCTAGGGCAATTAGATTCCAGATAAAAAAAGTAACTATACATTTTCTTTCTCTATACTGTATTCAAAATCAAATTTATGATAGTAATAAAGATGTCAAAATAAATAATAATGCATCTGGAACACAATATATGAAGTTTTCCTTTCTTGGGGGATGGATAAACTATCATAATGGGCCACACAAAGCATCAAATACAAGCATGATGTATTAAAAATATTGAAATCAGTGAAATTGTTCATGAATAATGTTTAAGTCAGTACAGTCAAGATGCATAATGGCAGAAGATATTTTCAAAACACACATGGCAGAGAATCTTTCTCCAAG
Organism: Mus spretus; assembly: GCA_921997135.2. NCBI lineage: Eukaryota > Metazoa > Chordata > Mammalia > Rodentia > Muridae > Mus > Mus spretus. The sequence goes on along the minus strand of CAKLHJ020000001.1, from coordinate 31,845 downwards.
ATTATAGAAAGAAATTGTACAGAATATTATGAGAAAATTATATGTAGCCCAATAGGAAGATAGGAAAATATTTGAACAAGACCCTTACAAGAACATAGTAATATGTCCATCAAGCATATGTAGGTGACTAAACCTTAATTCATGGGAATGAAAACCAGAATTCAAATGAAATATCATCTTACACCATTGGGAGTGCTGATACTTTAAAATGCTGATGGAAAATGTTAACAAAAATTCAAGCATTTGAAATCTTCAGCTGCTACAGAATATGTAAATTTATAAGGAATACTGACAGCATCTCCTGAAGCTGAGTGCGCAATATAACCTGTGGTCAGCATCACTCACTGGTAAACAGTCAAGCTAACTACAGGTGTAGGTGAAAAGCCACAGACTAGAATAGTAGGAGCTGTATTGTAGTGTAGCAAGCAGTGTGTTTTATTCAGCAGAATACCACCCACAATGAAATGAAGGTGAACCTCCATGTGGAGTGATGTGGAGGAAACAGACACACACCGTACAAAATGAATTACAGCACTCTGGGAATCTCCTGGTATAGAGCTAAAAAATCAACCTTGGGTCAGATGTCTGAATAAGAGTCAGAAACAGAGAGGAGGTTTTTGACTTGGTGGGAAGGGCCACAAGGAGATAGATGAAGTATAGAGACTGTACCATCTTAAAATGCAGGTTTTCTTTCCAAATGTTCTCAGTTTACAATAATTCTGGTAACTTTGTAAACTTTCTGAAACTTGAAGAAATTGGTCGAATGCCTTTGTAAGGCGATGGAGCATACAGATTATATTGTTGGTTTTTCCTTCAGTCAAAACTGTTTTGTGTCTCTCAGTGCTTAGCAATGCAGGCACCCCTACCAGCCTCATACTACAAAGAAAGGTAACATTATATATACATAAAACAAACAAAACAAATTGTAAGCTTCAAAAAACTGGCAGCTACCTACTCTTTCCATCCTCATCATTATACTGCTACTGAAAAGACAGTATATGTTTTAGAAAGTCTTCCTACAATGGCTGCATAAAATGTTATTACAAAGTAAGCATTATGTATGGAATTTTGATTGGTTCTCATTCCTACAAGTTTATGAAGAGTAATTATTACATACCTTTATTAAGTGTTGTCAGGCTCTATCACTGACCAATATTTAAAAAAGAAATAATATTTGTACTATATGAGATAAAGGCGAACTATGAATATAAAGAAAAAACTCCTGGTAAATATAAATTACATTTAAAAATAGAAAAAAAATACTTTCTTAGTCTGTAAAGAGTGCTAGAATAAATTATAGTAAATTATAGAATTTATAATTCTATCACTTATATAATTTGTAATTGATAAACTATATGTGATAGAATTTTAGTTACTATGGTAATTGAATGGAAGCTTGGAAGTCTAGCATCATAGTACAGTAGATTCTGCATCAAGAACTAACTTACTATAGTCTCAATTGGTGGGAGGGGTCAGAGATCTCTTTAGAGATCTCTTAAGAGATCCAAGGATCTTTGTAAGAGAATCATTTTTAGATATTTTCTGGGTTTTGGTGAAAAAAATCATCTCCCCAACGCTTCTAAAACCATCACTTTGGAATAAGGATTTCACCGTAAGATCCTAGACTGCCTGAACATTTAATCCATCACAATTTTAAAAGTAACTTCTTCAGTTGGTGATACTAAAGTGTCTTCTATTTTTACTGATATAATATTTAATTCCCTTTAATGGACTTGTATCCTTTTTTCCTTTCTTCCTTCTTTATTTATTCACTTTACATCCTCATGGCTGCCCCTACAAGTCATCCCCTCACACAATTCCTCCATTTCCCCCCTCCCCTTGTCTTCTTTTCAGGTGGAGGTGGCTCCCCAGAGTACCTCTCTATTCTGGCACATTAAGTCTCTTCAGGGCTAGGTGAATCTTCTCTCACTAGGGTCAAATAAGGCAACCCAAGAACTTATCCCACAGATAGGCAACTGCTTTTGGGGTATCCCTGGCTCCAGTTGTTAAGTCCAAGTTGCACATCTGCTACATATGCTCAAGGGGCCTAGGTCCAGCCCTTGTGTGTTCTTTGTTTGGTGGTTCAGTCTCTAAGAGCTCCAAGGGTCCAAGTTAGTTGGCTCTGTTGGTTCTTCCTGTGGAGTTCCTATCCCTTCAGGGCTCTTAATCCTTCAACTCTTCCATAAGAGTCTCCAGGCTCCATCCATTATTTGGTTGTGGATGGACCTGTATTCTTAATTAGTTGAGAATCTCAATAGAGATGTTATAAACATTAATTTGAACATGTGATTATTTGCTGGTGTTCAGTACAATGTTAGAAAATGCCAAAGAAAGAAAAGTAAACAGTTATGGTCCAGGGTGTTGGGTTTCAACATGTTTGCTCTTCTCGATCCACAGGAGCCATGGTCATTCTGACAAGACTTAGCAAAGTGAAGAGAGACAAGGAAAGGGTGTTTTCTTACAAGCTGCTCTTGAAGAGCTACAAGTAAGACTTGAGGAAAGATTACTCATATATTGTATCCTAAAATGACAAAGGGTCTTCACCATCCTGCTTTTTTTCCAGTGATCACTCTGACATGCAGTTAGTTTAAACACTAGTCACATTGCCCAGTTGGTTTGCTATTCCAAATTAGAAGACTCTAAGGAGATAATTGCATGTAAAATAAATAATTAATCAAAAATTCTGCAGACACATACTCGCTCATCACAAAGCCAGACTTTCTGAGAAGATAAGAATGCTCTAGGCAAAAGTAATTAACAAATTAATTTTGAGCAGAAAGTTTTATTGGCTAATTAAAATTTGTCTTTATTGAGGGAAATATTCTATTCTGTAAATTCTATTATTTATCCTTCAATAGTAGATCACCTAGTTTCTTGTGTTACTAAAAATTAGAATTTTTCCCAATTAAGCTAGAAATATAATGGAGATATATACCATAAGCTTGCAAAAAATGTAACATAACACTTAGGATTTCAAATCAAATCTCCAAAGCAATGAAAAAAAAGAATGGTTAATATTTATTACATAGAAGGGACAACTGACTCTGAAGTTTTTAAAAAATTATCTTTCCTGATAAAGTATAAGTAAAATTTCTCTGTAATATTTATAAATTTGTAGAATCCCTGTGTCTCAGAGTTTTATATGTACAATTGCATATCACATATCATTTGTAGGTATATTTATTTTTTTTTTTTCTTTTTTTCCATTTTTTATTAGGTATTTAGCTCATTTACATTTCCAATGCTATACCAAAAGTCCCCCATACCCACCCACCCCCGCTCCCCTACCCACCCACTCCCCCTTTTCGGCCCTGGCGTTCCCCTGTACTGGGGCATATAAAGTTTGCGTGTCCAATGGGCCTCTCTTTCCATTGATGGCCGACTAGGCCATCTTTTGATACATATGCAGCTAGAGTCAGAAAATCAAACACAGTCATCCCCCTGCCTCAGAAAATCACTCAGGCTCATCCCCCTGCCTCAGAAAATCACTCACAGTGATCCCCCTGCTTCAGAAAATCACTCACAGTCATCCCACTGCCTCAGAAAACCAAACACACTCATTCCCCTGCCTTAGAAAATCACTCACAGTCAGCCCCCTGCTTCAGAAAATCACTTAGAGTCATCCCCCTGCCTCAGAAAATCACTCATAGTCATCCCACTGCCTCAGAAAATCACTCACAGTCATCCCACTGCCTCAGAAAATCACTCACAGTCATCCCCCTGCCTCAGAAAATCACTCACACTCATCCCCCTGCCTCAGAAAATCACTCACAGTCAGCCCCCTGCCTCAGAATATCAAACACAGGCATCCCCCTGCCTCAGAAAATCACTCAGGCTCATCCCCCTGCCTCAGAAAATCACTCACAGTGATCCCCCTGCCTCAGAAAATCACACAATGTCAACCCCCTGCCTCAGAAAATCAAACACACTCATCCTACTGCCTCAGAAAATCACTCACAGTCATCCCCCTGCCTCAGAAAATCACTCACAGTCAGGCCCCTGCCTCAGAAAATCACTAACAGTCACCACACTGACTGAGAAAATCACGCACACTCATCCCCCTGCCTTAGAAAATTACTCACAGTCAGCCCCCTGCTTCAGAAAATCACTCACAGTCATCCCCCTGCCTCAGAAAATCACTCACACTCATCCCCCTGCCTCAGAAAATCACTCACAGTCAGCCCCCTGCCTCAGAAAATCAAACACAGGCATCCCCCTGCTTCAGAAAATCACTCAGGCTCATCCCCCTGCCTCAGAAAATCACTCACAGTGATCCCCCTGCCTCCGAAAATCACACACTGTCATCCCCCTGCCTCAGAAAATCAAACACACTCATCCTACTGCCTCAGAAAATCACTCACAGTCATCCCCCTGCATCAGAAATTCACTCACAGTCATCCCCCTGTCTCAGAAAATCAAACACAGTCAGCCCCCTGCCACAGAAAATCACTCACAGTCAGCCCCCTGCCTCAGAAAATCATTCACAGTCATTCCACTGCCTCAGAAAATCACTCACTGTCATTCCCCTGCTTCAGAAAATCACTCACAGTCATCCCCCTGCTTCAGAAAATCACTCCCAGTCATCCCACTGCCTCAGAAAACCAAACACAGTCATCCTTCTGCCTCAGAAAATCACTCACAGTCATCCCCTGCCTCCGAAAATCACTTAGAGTCATCCCCCTGCCTCAGAAAATCACTCACACTCATCCAACTGCCTCAGAAAATCAAACACACTCCTCCCCCTGCCTCAGAAAATCACTCACAGTCAGTCCCCTGCTTCAGAAAATCACTCACAGTCATCCCACTGCCTCAGAAAATCACTCACAGACATCCCCCTGCCTCAGAAAATCACTTACAGACATCCCCCTGCCTCAGAAAATCACTCACTGTCATCCCCCTGCCTCAGAAAATCACTCACAGTCATCCCCCTGCCTCACACAGTCACACAGCCACATCCCCTTGCCCCACAGTTACTCAGCATCATCCCCCTGCCTCAGAAAATCACTCACAGTCAGCCCCCTGCTTCAGAAAATCACTCACAGTCATCCCCCTGCCTCAGAAAATAACTCACAGTCAGGCCCCTGCCTCAGAAAATCACTAAAAGTCACCACACTGACTGAGAAAATCACGCACAGTCACCCCCCTGCCTCAGAAAATCACTCACAGTGATCCCCCTGCCTCAGAAAATCACACACTGTGATCCCCCTGCCTCAGAAAATCAAACACACTCATCCCCCTGCTTCAGAAAATCACTCACAGTCATCCCACTGACTCAGAAAACCAAAAACAGTCATCCCCCTACCTCAGAAAATCACTCACAGTCATCCCCTGCCTCAGAAAATCACTTAGAGTCATCCCCCTGTCTCAGAAAATCACTCACACTCATCCCACTGCCTCAGAAAATCAACCACACTCATCCCCCTGCCTCAGAAAATCACTCACAGTCATCCCACTGTCTCAGAAAACCAAACACAGTCATCCCCTGCCTCAGAAAATCACTTAGAGTCATCCCCCAGCCTCAGAAAATCAATCACACTCATCCCACTGCCTCAGAAAATCAAACACACTCATCCCCCTGCCTCAGAAAATCACTCACAGTCATCCCACTGCCTCAGAAAACCAAACACAGTCATGCCCCTGCCTCAGAAAATCACTCAAAGTCATCCCCTGCCTAAGAAAATTACTTAGAGTCATCCCACTGCCTCAGAAAATCACTCACACTCATCCCACTGCCTCAGAAAATCAAACACACTCATCCCCCTGCCTCAGAAAATCACTCACAGTCAGCCCCCTGCTTCAGAAAATCACTCACAGTCATCCCACTGCCTCAGAAAATCACTCACAGTCATCCCCTGCCTCAGAAAATCACTTAGAGTCATCCCCCTGCCTCAGAAAATCAATCACACTCATCCCACTGCCTCAGAAAATCAAACACACTCATCCCCCTGCCTTAGAAAATTACTCACAGTCAGCCCCCTGCTTCAGAAAATCACTCACAGTCATCCCCCTGCCTCAGAAAATCACTCACACTCATCCCCCTGCCTCAGAAAATCACTCACAGTCAGCCCCCTGCCTCAGAAAATCAAACACAGGCATCCCCCTGCCTCAGAAAATCACTCAGGCTCATCCCCCTGCCTCAGAAAATCACTCACAGTGATCCCCCTGCCTCAGAAAATCACACACTCTCATCCCCCTGCCTCAGAAAATCAAACACACTCATCCTACTGCCTCAGAAATTCACTCACAGTCATCCCCCTGCATCAGAAAATCACTCACAGTCATCCCCCTGTCTCAGAAAATCAAACACAGTCAGCCCCCTGCCACAGAAAATCACTCACAGTCAGCCCCCTGCCTCAGAAAATCATTCACAGTCATCCCACTGCCTCAGAAAATCACTCACTGTCATTACCCTGCTTCAGAAAATCACGTACAGTCAGCACCCTGCTTTAGAAAATCACTTACAGTCATCCCACTGCCTCAGAAAATCACTCACAGTCATCCCCCTGCCTCAGAAAATCACTCAGACTCATCCACCTGCCTCAGAAAATCACTCAGACTCATCCCCCTGCCTCAGAAAATCACTCAGACTCATCTCCCTGCCTCATAAAATCAAACACAGTCATCCCCCTGCCTCAGAAAATAACTCAGGCTCATCCCCCTGCCTCAGAAAATCAAACACACTCGTCCCACTGCCTCAGAAAATTACTTAGAGTCATTCTCATGCCTCACAAAATCACTCACACTCATACCACTGCCTCAGAAAATCAAACACACTCATCCCCCTGCCTCAGAAAATCACTCACAGTCAGCCCCCTGCTTCAGAAAATCACTTACAGTCATCCCCCTGCCTCAGAAAATCACTCAGACTCATCCCCCTGCCTCAGAAAATCAAACACAGTCATCCCCTGCCTCAGAAAATCACTCAAAATCATCCCCCTGCCCCAAAGTTACTCAGCATCATCCCCCTGCCTCAGAAAATCACTCACAGTCAGCCCCCTGCCACAGAAAATCACTCACAGTCATCCCCCTGCCTCAGAAAATCACTCAGACTCATCCCCCTGCCTCAGAAAATCACTCAGACTAATCCCCCTGCCTCAGAAAATCAAACACACTCATCCCACTAACTCAGAAAATCACTTCAAGTCATCCCTTGCCTCAGAAAATCACTCAGACTCATCCCCCTGCCTCAGAAAATCACTCACACTCATCTCCCTGCCTTAGAAAGTCAAACACAGTCATCCCACTGCCTCAGAAAATCACACATTCTCATCCCCCTGCCTCATAAAATCAAACACAGTCATCCCCTGCCTCAGAAAATCACTCAAAATCATCCCCCTGCCTCAAACAGTCACACAGCCACATCCCCCTGCCCCAAAGTTACTCATCATCATCCCCCTGCCTCAGAAAATCACTCACAGTCAGCCCCCTGATTCAGAAAATCACTCACAGTCATCCCCCTGCCTCAGAAAATCACTCACAGTCATCCCCCTGCCTCACACAGACAAAAGCCACATCCCCTGCCCCACAGTTACTCAGCATCATCCCCCTGCCTCAGAAAATCACTCACAGTCATCCCCCTGCTTCAGAAAATCACTCACTGTCTTCCCCCTGCCTCTGAAAATCAAACACAGTCATACCACTGCCTCAGAAAATCACTCACAGTCATCCCCCTGCCTCAGAAAACAAAACAAGTAATCCCCCTGTCTCAGAAAATCACTCACACACATCCCACTGCCTCAGAAAATCACTCACACTCATCCCACTGCCTCAGAAAATCACTCACACTCATCCCTCTGCCTCAGAAAATCACTCACAGTCATCCCCCTGCCTCAGAAAATCACTCACAGTCATCCCCCTGCCTCAGAAAATCACTCACTGTCATCCCACTGCCTCAGAAAATCACTCACAGTCATCCCCCTGCCTCAGAAAATCACTCACAGTCATCCCCCTGCCTTAGAAAATCACTCACACACATCCCACTGCCTCAGAAAATCACTCACACTCATCCCACTGCCTCAGAAAATCACTCACACTCATCCCTCTGCCTCAGAAAATCACTCACAGTCATCCCCCTGCCTCAGAAAATCACTCACAGTCATCCCCCTGCCTCAGAAAATCACTCACTGTCATCCCACTGCCTCAGAAAATCACTCACAGTCATCCCCCTGCCTCAGAAAATCACTCACTGTCATCCCACTGCCTCAGAAAATCACTCACAGTCATCCCCCTGCCTCAGAAAATCACTCACAGTAATCCCCCTGCCTCAGAAAATCAAAAACAGCCATCCCCCTGCCTCGGAAAATCACTCAGGCTCATCCCCCTGCCTCAGAAAATCACACACTGTCATCCCACTGCCTCAGAAAATCACTCACAGTCATCCCACTGCCTCAATAAATCACTCACAGTCATCCCCTGCCTCAGAAAATCACTTACACTCATCTGACTGCCACAGAAAATCAAACACACTCATCCCCCTGCCTCAGAAAATCACTCACAGTCAGCCACCTGCTTCAGAAAATCACTTACAGTCATCCCCCTGCCTCAGAAAATCACTCACAGTCATCCCACTGCCTCAGAAAATCATTTAATGTCACCCCCCTGCCTCAGAAAATCACACACTGTCATCCCCCTGACTCAGAAAATCACTCACAGACATCCCCCTGCCTCACACAGAAATTCAGTACCATCCCCCTGCATCAGAAAATCAGACATTCACTCAGAGTCAACCCCCTGCCTCATACATTCACTCACAGTGATCCCCCTGACACAGAAAATCACTGACAGTCATCCCCCTGCTTCAAAAAATCACTCACAGTCATCCCCCTGCCTCAAAAACCAAACAAGTCATCCCCCAGTCTCAGAAAATCACTCACAGTCATCCCCTTCCTCAGAAAATCACGTAGAGTCATCCCCCTGCCTCAGAAAATAACTCACACACATCCCACTGCCTCAGAAAATCAAACACAGTCATCCCCCTGCCTCAGAAAATCACTCACTGTCATCCCACTGCCTCAGAAAATCACTCACAGTCATCCTCCTGCCTCAGAAAATCACTCACAGTCATCCCCCTGCCTCAGAAAATCACTCAGACTCATCCCCCTGCTTCAGAAAATAACTCACAGTCAGCCCCCTGCCTCAGAAAATCACTCACAGTCATCCCCCTGCCTCAGAAAATCAAACAAAGCCATCCCCCTGCCTCGGAAAATCACTCAGGCTCATCCCCCTGCCTCAGAAAATCAAATAAAGCCATCCCCCTGCCTCGGAAAATCACTCAGGCTCATCCCCCTGCCTCAGAAAATCAAATAAAGCCATCCCCCTGCCTCGGAAAATCACTCAGGCTCATCCCCCTGCCTCAGAAAATCACTCACAGTAATCCCACTGCCTCAGAAAATCACTCACAGTCATCCCACTGCTTCAGAAAATAACTCACAGTCATCCCCCTGCCTCAGAAAATCACTTACACTCATCTGACTGCCACAGAAAATCAAACACACTCATCCCCCTGCCTCAGAAAATCACACACTGTCAACCCCTGCCTCAGAAAATCAAACACACTCATTCCACTGCCTCAGAAAATCAAACACAGTCATCCCATTGCCTCAGAAAATCACTCACAGTCATCCCACTGCCTCAGAAAATCAATCACAGTCATCCCCCTGCCTCAGAAAATCACTCACAGTCATCCCCCTTCTTCAGAAAATCAATCAGACTCATCCCCCTGCCACAGAAAATCACTCACAGTCATCCCCCTGCCTCAGAAAATCACTCACAGTCATCCCCCTGCCTCACACAGTCACACAGCCACATCCTTCTGCCCCAAAGTTACTCAGCATCATCTGCCTGTGTCAGAAAATCATTCACTGTCTTCCCCCTGCCTCAGAAAATCAAGCACAGTCATCCCCCTGCCTCAGAAAATCACACACTGTCATCCCCCTGCCTCAGAAAATCAAACACAGTCATCCCCCTGCCTCAGAAAATCACTCAGGCTCATCCCCCTGCCTCAGAAAATCACTCACAGAGATCCCCCTGCCTCAATAAATCACTCACAGTCATCCCCTGCCTCAGAAAATCACTTACACTCATCTGACTGCCACAGAAAATCAAACACACTCATCCCCCTGCCTCAGAAAATCACACACTGTCAACCCCCTGCCTCAGAAAATCAAACACACTCATCCCACTGCCTCTGAAAATCAAACACAGTCATCCCCCTGCCTCAGAAAATCACTCACAGTCATCCCACTGCCTAAGAAAATCAATCACAGTCATCCCCCTGCCTCAGAAAATCACTCACAGTCATCCCCCTTCCTCAGAAAATCAATCAGATGACTGTGAGTGATTTTCTGAGGCAGGGGGATGAGTGTGTTTGATTTTCTGAGGCAGTGGGATGATTGTGAGTGATTTTCTGAAGCAGGGGGATGAGTGTGTTTGATTTTCTGAGGCAGGGGGATCACAGTGTGTGATTTTCTGAGGCAGGGGGATCACTGTGAGTGATTTTCTGAGGCAGGGGGGTGACTGTGCGTGATTTTCTCAGTCAGTGTGGTGACTGTTAGTGATTTTCTGAGGCAGGGGCCTGACTGTGAGTGATTTTCTGAGGCAGGGGGATAACTGTGAGTGATTTTCTGAGGCAGGGGGATGAGCCTGAGTGATTTTCTGAGGCAGGGGGATGCCTGTGTTTGATTTTCTTAGGCAGGGGGCTGACTGTGAGTGATTTTCTGAGGCAGGGGGATAGGTGTGAGTGATTTTCTGAGGCAGGGGGATGACTGTGAGTGATTTTCTGAGGCAGTGGGATGACTGTAAGTGATTTTCTGAAGCAGGGGGCTGACTGTGAGTGATTTTCTAAGGCAGGGGGATGAGTGTGTTTGATTTTCTGAGGCAGTGGGATGCGTGTGAGTGATTTTCTGAGGCAGGGGGATGACTCTAAGTGATTTTCTGAGGCAGGGGATGACTGTGAGTGATTTTCTGAGGCAGTGGGATGACTGTGAGTAATTTTCTGAAGCAGGGGGCTGACTGTGAGTGATTTTCTGAGGCAGGGGGATGAGTGTGAGTGATTTTCTGAGGCAGGGGGATGACTGTGAGTGATTTTCTGAAGCAGGGGGCTGACTGTGAGTAATTTTCTAAGGCAGGGGGATGAGTGTGTTTGATTTTCTGAGGCAGTGGGATGAGTGTGATTGATTTTCTGAGGCAGGGGGATGACTCTAAGTGATTTTCTGAGGCAGGGGATGACTGTGAGTGATTTTCTGAGGCAGTGGGATGACTGTGAGTGATTTTCTGAACCAGGGGTATGACTGTGAGTGATTTTCTGAAGCAGGGGGCTGACTGTGAGTAATTTTCTAAGGCAGGGGGATGAGTGTGTTTGATTTTCTGAGGCAGTGGGATGAGTGTGATTGATTTTCTGAGGCAGGGGGATGACTCTAAGTGATTTTCTGAGGCAGGGGATGACTGTGAGTGATTTTCTGAGGCAGTGGGATGACTGTGAGTGATTTTCTGAAGCAGGGGGCTGACTGTGAGTGATTTTCTGAGGCAGGGGGATGAGTGTGAGTGATTTTCTGAGGCAGTGGGATGACTCTAAGTAATTTTCTGAGGCAGGGGATGACTGTGAGTGATTTTCTGAGGCAGGGGCATGACTGTGTTTGGTTTTCTGAGGCAGTGGGATGACTGTGAGTGATTTTCTGAGGCAGGGGGATGAATGTAAGTGATTTTCTGAAGCAGGGGGCTGACTGTGAGTAATTTTCTGAGGCAGGGGGATGAGTGTGTTTGATTTTCTGAGGCAGTGGGATGAGTGTGATTGATTTTCTGAGCCAGGGGGATGACTCTAAGTGATTTTCTGAGGCAGGGGATGACTGTGAGTGATTTTCTGAGGCAGTGGGATGACTGTGAGTGATTTTCTGAAGCAGGGGGCTGACTGTGAGTGATTTTCTGAGGCAGGGGGATGAGTGTGTTTGATTTTCTGAGGCAGTGGGATGAGTGTGAGTGATTTTCTGAGGCAGTGGGATGACTCTAAGTAATTTTCTGAGGCAGGGGATGACTGTGAGTGATTTTCTGAGGCAGGGGCATGACTGTGTTTGGTTTTCTGAGGCAGTGGGATGACTGTGAGTGATTTTCTGAGGCAGGGGGATGACTGTAAGTGATTTTCTGAAGCAGGGGGCTGACTGTGAGTAATTTTCTGAGGCAGGGGGATGAGTGTGTTTGATTTTCTGAGGCAGTGGGATGAGTGTGAGTGATTTTCTGAGACAGGGGGATGACTCTAAGTGATTTTCTGAGGCAGGGGATGACTGTGAGTGATTTTCTGAGGTAGGGGGATGACTGTTTTTGGTTTTCTGAGGCAGTGGGATGACTGTGAGTGATTTTCTGAAGCAGGGGGATGAGTGTGTTTGATTTTCGGAGGCAGGGGGATCACAGTGTGTGATTTTCTGAGGCAGGGGGATCACTGTGAGTGATTTTCTGAGGCAGGGGGGTGACTGTGCGTGATTTTCTCAGTCAGTGTGGTGACTGTTAGTGATTTTCTGAGGCAGGGGCCTGACTGTGAATGATTTTCTGAGGCAGGGGGATGACTGTGAGGGATTTTCTGAAGCAGGGGGCTGACTGTGAGTGATTTTTTGAGGCAGGGGGATGATGCTGAGTAACTGTGGGGCAAGGGGATGTGGCTGTGTGACTGTGTGAGGCAGGGGGATGACTGTGAGTGATTTTCTGAGGCAGGGGGATGACAGTGAGTGATTTTCTGAGGCAGGGGGATGATGCTGAGTAACTGTGGGGCAAGGGGATGTGGCTGTGTGACTGTGTGAGGCAGGGGGATGACTGTGAGTGATTTTCTGAAGCAGGGGGCTGACTGTGAGTGATTTTCTGAGGCAGGGGGATGAGTGTGTTTGATTTTCTGAGGCAGTGGGATGAGTGTGAGTGATTTTCTGAGGCAGTGGGATGACTCTAAGTAATTTTCTGAGGCAGGGGATGACTGTGAGTGATTTTCTGAGGCAGGGGCATGCCTGTGTTTGGTTTTCTGAGGCAGTGGGATGACTGTGAGTGATTTTCTGACGCAGGGGGATGACTGTAAGTGATTTTCTGAAGCAGGGGGCTGACTGTGAGTAATTTTCTGAGGCAGGGGGATGAGTGTGTTTGATTTTCTGAGGCAGTGGGATGATTGTGAGTGATTTTCTGAAGCAGGGGGATGAGTGTGTTTGATTTTCTGAGGCAGGGGGATCACAGTGTGTGATTTTCTGAGGCAGGGGGATCACTGTGAGTGATTTTCTGAGGCAGGGGGGTGACTGTGCGTGATTTTCTCAGTCAGTGTGGTGACTGTTAGTGATTTTCTGAGGCAGGGGCCTGACTGTGAGTGATTTTCTGAGGCAGGGGGATAACTGTGAGTGATTTTCTGAGGCAGGGGGATGAGCCTGAGTGATTTTCTGAGGCAGGGGGATGCCTGTGTTTGATTTTCTTAGGCAGGGGGCTGACTGTGAGTGATTTTCTGAGGCAGGGGGATAGGTGTGAGTGATTTTCTGAGGCAGGGGGATGACTGTGAGTGATTTTCTGAGGCAGTGGGATGACTGTAAGTGATTTTCTGAAGCAGGGGGCTGACTGTGAGTGATTTTCTAAGGCAGGGGGATGAGTGTGTTTGATTTTCTGAGGCAGTGGGATGCGTGTGAGTGATTTTCTGAGGCAGGGGGATGACTCTAAGTGATTTTCTGAGGCAGGGGATGACTGTGAGTGATTTTCTGAGGCAGTGGGATGACTGTGAGTAATTTTCTGAAGCAGGGGGCTGACTGTGAGTGATTTTCTGAGGCAGGGGGATGAGTGTGAGTGATTTTCTGAGGCAGGGGGATGACTGTGAGTGATTTTCTGAAGCAGGGGGCTGACTGTGAGTAATTTTCTAAGGCAGGGGGATGAGTGTGTTTGATTTTCTGAGGCAGTGGGATGAGTGTGATTGATTTTCTGAGGCAGGGGGATGACTCTAAGTGATTTTCTGAGGCAGGGGATGACTGTGAGTGATTTTCTGAGGCAGTGGGATGACTGTGAGTGATTTTCTGAAGCAGGGGGCTGACTGTGAGTGATTTTCTGAGGCAGGATGATGAGTGTGTTTGATTTTCTGAGGCAGTGGGATGAGTGTGAGTGATTTTCTGAGGCAGTGGGATGACTCTAAGTAATTTTCTGAGGCAGGGGGTTGAGTGTGTTAGATTTTCTGAGGCAGTGGGATTACTGTGAGTGATTTTCTGAGGAAGGGGGATGACTGTTTTTGGTTTTCTGAGGCAGTGGGATGACTGTGAGTGATTTTCTGAAGCAGGGGGATGAGTGTGTTTGATTTTCTGAGGCAGGGGGATCACAGTGTGTGATTTTCTGAGGCAGGGGGATCACTGTGAGTGATTTTCTGAGGCAGGGGGGTGACTGTGCGTGATTTTCTCAGTCAGTGTGGTGACTGTTAGTGATTTTCTGAGGCAGGGGCCTGACTGTGAGTGATTTTCTGAGGCAGGGGGATGACTGTGAGTGATTTTCTGAAGCAGGGGGCTGACTGTGAGTGATTTTCTGAGGCAGGGGGATGATGCTGAGTAACTGTGGGGCAAGGGGATGTGGCTGTGTGACTGTGTGAGGCAGGGGGATGACTGTGAGTGATTTTCTGAGTCAGGGGGATGACAGTGAGTGATTTTCTGAGGCAGGGGGATGTCTGTAAGTGATTTTCTGAGGCAGGGTGATGTCTGTGAGTGATTTTCTGAGGCAGTGGGATGACTGTGAGTGATTTTCTGAAGCAGGGGGCTGACTGTGAGTGATTTTCTGAGGCAGGGGGATGAGTGTGTTTGATTTTCTGAGGCAGTGGGATGAGTGTGAGTGATTTTCTGAGGCAGTGGGATGACTCTAAGTAATTTTCTGAGGCAGGGGATGACTGTGAGTGATTTTCTGAGGCAGGGGCATGACTGTGTTTGGTTTTCTGAGGCAGTGGGATGACTGTGAGTGATTTTCTGAGGCAGGGGGATGACTGTAAGTGATTTTCTGAAGCAGGGGGCTGACTGTTAGTAATTTTCTGAGGCAGGGGGATGAGTGTGTTTGATTTTCTGAGGCAGTGGGATGAGTGTGAGTGATTTTCTGAGGCAGGGGGTTGACTCTAAGTGATTTTCTGAGGCAGGGGATGACTGTGAGTGATTTTCTGAAGCAGTGGGATGAGTGTGTTTGATTTTCTGAGGCAGGGGGATCACAGTGTGTGATTTTCTGAGGCAGGGGGATCACTGTGAGTGATTTTATGAGGCAGGGGGTTGAATGTGCGTGATTTTCTCAGTCAGTGTGGTGACTGTTAGTGATTTTCTGAGGCAGGGGCCTGACTGTGAGTGATTTTCTGAGGCAGGGGGATGACTGTGAGTGATTTTCTGAGGCAGTAGGATGAGTGTGTTTGATTTTCTGAGGCAGGGGGTTGACAGTGTGTGATTTTCTGAGGCAGGGGGATCACTGTGAGTGATTTTCTGAGGCAGGGGGATGAGCCTGAGTGATTTTCTGAGGCAGGGGGATGCCTGTGTTTGATATTCTGAGGCAGGGGGCTGACTGTGAGTGATTTTCTGAGGCAGGGGGATGAGTGTGAGTGATTTTCTGAGGCAGGGGGATGACTGTGAGTGATTTTCTGAGGCAGTGGGATGACTGTGAGTGATTTTCTGAAGCAGGGGGCTGACTGTGAGTGATTTTCTGAGGCAGGGGGATGAGTGTGTTTGATTTTCTGAGGCAGTGGGATGAGTGTGAGTGATTTTCTTAGGAAGGGGGGTGACTGTGAGTGATTTTCTCAGTCAGTGTGGTGATTGTTAGTGATTTTCTGAGGCAGGGGCCTGACTGTGAGTGATTTTCTGAGGCAGGGGGATGACTGTGAGTGATTATCTGAGGCAGGGGGATGACTGTGAGTGATTTTCTGAGGCAGTGGGATGACTATGAGTGATTTTCTGACACAGGGGGATGATGCTGAGTAACTTTGGGGCAGGGCGATGCCGCTGTGTGACTGTTTGAGGCAGGGGGATGATTGTGAGTGATTTTCTGAGGCAGGGGATGACTGTGTTTGATTTTCTGAGGCAGGGGGCTGACTCTGAGTGATTTTCTGAGGCAGGGGGCTGACTGTGAGTGATTTTCTGAGGCAGGGGGATGACTGTGAGTGATTTTCTGAAGCAGGGGGATGACTGTGAGTGATTTTGTGAGGCAGTGGGATGACTGTGAGTGACTTTCTGAGGCAGGGGGATGACTGTGAGTGATTTTCTGAACTAGGGGGCTGACTCTGAGTGATTTTCTGAGGCAGGGGGATGAGTATGTTTGATTTTCTGAGGCAGTGGGATGAGTGTGAGTGATTTTCTGAGGCAGGGGGATGACTCTAAGTGATTTTCTGAGGCAGGGGATGACTGTGAGTGATTTTCTGAGGCAGTGGGATGACTGTGAGTGATTTTCTGAAGCAGAAGGCTGACTGTGAGTGATTTTCTGAGGCAGGGGGATGGCTGTGTTTGATTTTCTGAGGCAGGGGGCTGACTGTGAGTGATTTTCTGAGGCAGGGGGAATGAGTCTGAGCGTTTTTCTGAGGCAGGGGGATGACTGTGAGTGATTTTCTGAGGCAGGGGGATGACTGTTTGTGATTTTCTGACACAGGGGGATGATGCTGAGTAACTTTGGGAAAGGGGGTTGTGGCTGTGTGACTGTTTGAGGCAGGGGGATGATTGTGAGTGATTTTCTGAGGCAGGGGATGAGTGTGTTTGATTTTCTGAGGCAGTGGGATTAGTGTGAGTGATTTTCTGAGGCAGGGGTTGCGTGTGTTTGATTTTCTGAGGCAGTGGGATTAGTGTGAGTGATTTTCTGAGGCAGGGGGATGACTCTAAGTGATTTTCTGAGGCAGGGGATGACTGTGAGTGATTTTCTGAGGCAGAGGGATGACTGTGAGTGATTTTCTGAGGCAGTGGGATGACTGTGAGTGATTTTCTGAGGCAGGGGGATGTCTGTAAGTGATTTTCTGAAGAAGGGGGCTGACAGTGAGTGATTTTCTGGGGCAGTGAGATGACTGTGAGTGATTTTCTGAGGCAGGGGGATGACTGTGAGTGATTTTCTGAAGCAGGGGGATGACTGTGAGTGATTTTCTGAGGCAGTGGGATGACTGTGAGTGATTTTCTGAGGCAGGGGGATGACTGTAAGTGATTTTCTGAAGAAGGGGGCTGACTGTGAGTGATTACCTGAGGCAGGGGGATCACTGTGAGTGAATGTATGAGGCAGGAGGTTGACTCCGAGTCAATGTCTGATTTTCTGATGCAGGAGGATGGCTGTGTTTGATTTTCTGAGGCAGGGGGATGACTGTGAGTGATTTTCTGAGACAGGGGGAAGACTGAGAGTGATTTTTTGAGGCAGGGGGATGACTGTGAGTGATTTTCTGAGGCAGTGGGATGACTGTGAGTGATTTTCTGAGGCAGTAGGATGAGTGTCTTTGATTTTCTGAGGCAGGGGGATGACAGTGTGTGATTTTCTGAGGCAGGGGGATCACTGAGTGATTTTCTGAGGCAGGGGGATGAGCCTGAGTGATTTTCTGAGGCAGGGGGATGACTGTGAGTGATTTTCTGAGGCAGGGGGATGACTGTGTGTGATTTTCTGAGGCAGTGGGATGACTGTGAGTGATTTTCTGAGGCAGGGGGATGACTGTGTTTGATTTTCTGAGGCAGTGGGATGAGTGTGTTTGATTTTCTGAGGCAGGGGGAAGACAGTGAGTGATTTTCTGACACAGGGGGATGATGCTGAGTAACTTTGGGGCAGGGGCATGTGGCTGTGTGACTATTTGAGGCAGGGGGATGATTGTGAGTGATTTTCTGAGGCAGGGGATGTCTGTGAGTGATTTTCTGAGGCAGGGGGATGACTGTGAGTGATTTTCTAAGGCAGTGGTATGACTGTGAGTGATTTTCTGAAGCAGGGGGCTGACTGTGAGTGATTTTCTGAGGCAGGGGGATGACTGTAAGTGATTTTCTGAAGCAGGGGGCTGACTGTGAGTTATTTTCTGATGCAAGGGGATGAGTGTGTTTGATTTTCTGTGGCAGTGGGATGAGTGTGAGTCTGTGTGAGGCAGGGGGATGACTCTCAGTGATTTTCTGAGGAAGGGGATGACTGTGAGTGATTTTCTGAGGCAGGGGAATGACTCTGAGTGATTTTCTGAGGCAGTGGGATGACAGTGAGTGATTTTCTGAGGCAGTGACATGTGTGTGAGTGATTTTCTGAGGCAGGGGGATGACTCTACGTGATTTTCTGAGGAAGGGGATGACTGTGAGTGATTTTCTGAGACAGGGGGATGACTTGTTTGGTTTTCTGAGGCAGGGGGATGACTGTGAGTGATTTTATGAAGCAGGGGGATGACTGTGAGTGATTTTCTGAATCAGGGGGATGACAGTGAGTGATTTTCTGAGGCAGTGGGATGACTGTGAGTGATTTTCTGAGGCAGGGGGATGACTGTAAGTGATTTTCTGAAGCAGGGGGATGACTGTGAGTGATATTCTGAGGCAGGGGGATGACTGTGAGTGATTTTCTGAGGCAGGGGGATGAGTGTGTTTGATTTTCTGAGTGATTGGGATGAGTATGAGTGATTTTCTGAGGCAGGGGTATGACTGTAAGTGATTTTCCGAGGCAGGGGATGACTGTGAGTGATTTCCTGAGGCTGGGGGAGACTGTGTTTGGTTTTCTGAGGCAGGGGGATGACTGTGAGTGATTTTCTGAAGCAGAGGGATGACAGTGAGTGATTTTCTGAGGCAGTGGGATGACTGTGACTGATTTACTGAGGCAGAGGGATGACTGTAAGTGATTTTCTGAAGCAGGGGATGAGTGTGAGTGATTTTCTGTGGCAGGGGGATCACTGTGAGTGAATGTATGAGGCAGGGGGTTGACTCTGAGTGAATGTCTGATTTTCTGATGCAGGGGGATGGTAGTGAGTTTCTGTGTGAGGCAGGGGAATGTCTGTGAGTGATTTTCTGAGGCAGGGTGATGACTGTGAGTGATTTTCTAAGGCAGTGGGATGACTGTGAGTGATTTTCTGAGGCAGGGGGATGAGCCTGAGTGATTTTCTGAGGCAGGGGTATGGCTGTGTTTGTTTTTCTGAGGCAGGGGGATGACTGTGAGTGATTTTCTGAGGCAGGGGGCTGACTGTGAATGATTTTCTGAGGCAGGGGGATGAGTCTGAGTGATTTTCTGAGGCAGGGGGATTACTGTGATTGATTTTCTGAGGCAGGGGGATGACTGTGTTTGATTTTCTGAGGCAGTGGGATGAGTGTGAGTGATTTTCTGAGGCAGTGGGATGAGTCTGAGTGATTTTCTGAGGCAGGGGGATGACTGTGTGTGATTTTCTGAGGCAGGGGTATGAGTCTGAGTGATTTTCTGAGGCACGGGGATGGCTGTGTTTGATTTTCTTTTTTTTTTTTTTTTTTTTTTTTTTTTTTTGCCAAAGAAGGCACAAAATCAATGTTTATTCCACCTTCCTGTCACATTCTTTTTTTTTTTTTTTTTTTTTTTTTCCCCATTTTTTATTAGGTATTTAGCTCATTTACATTTCCAATGCTATACCAAAAGTCCCCCATACCCACCCACCCCCACTTCCCTACCCACCCACTCCCCCTTTTCGGCCCTGGCGTTCCCCTGTACTGGGGCATATAAAGTTTGCATTACCAATGGGCCTCTCTTTCCAGTGATGGCCGACTAGACCATCTTTTGATACATATGCAGCTAGAGTCAAGAGCTCCGGGGTACTGGTTAGTTCATAATGTTGTTCCACCTATAGGGTTGCAGATCCCTTTAGCTCCTTGGGTACTTTCTCTAGCTCCCCCATTGGGAGCCCTGTGATCCATCCATTAGCTGACTGTGAGCATCCACTTCTGTGTTTGCTAGGCCCCGGCATAGTCTCACAAGAGACAGCTACATCTGGGTCCTTTCAGTAAAATCTTGCTAGTGTATGCAATGGTGTCAGCATTTGGATGCTGATTATGGGGTGGATCCCTGGATATGACAGTCTCTAGATGGTCCATCATTTCATCTCAGCTCCAAACTTTGTTTCTGTAACTCCTTCCATGGGTGTTTTGTTCCCACTTCTAAGGAGGGGCATAGTGTCCACACTTCAGTCTTCATTTTTCTTGGGTTTCATGTGTTTAGGAAATTGTATCTTATATCGTGGGTATCCTAGGTTTTGGGCTAATATCCACTTATCAGTGAGTACATATTGTGTGAGTTCCTTTGTGAATGTGTTACCTCACTCAGGATGATGCTCTCCAGGTCCATCCATTTGGCTAGGAATTTCATAAATTCATTCTTTTTAATAGCTGAGTAGTACTCCATTGTGTAGATGTACCACATTTTCTGTATCCATTCCTCTGTTGAGGGGCATCTGGGTTCTTTCCAGTTTCTGGCTATTATAAATAAGGCAGCTATGAACATAGTGGAGCATGTGTCCTTCTTACCAGTTGGGGCATCTTCTGGATATATGCCCAGGAGAGGTATTGCAGGATCCTCCGGTAGTACTATGTCCAATTTTCTGAGGAACCGCCAGACTGATTTCCAGAGTGGTTGTACAAGCCTGCAATCCCACCAAAAATGGAGGAGTGTTCCCCTTTCTCCACATCCTCACCAGCATCTGCTGTCACCTGAATTTTTGATCTTAGCCATTCTGACTGGAGTGAGGTGGAATCTCAGGGTTGTTTTGATTTGCATTTCCCTGATGATTAAGGATGTTGAACATTTTTTCAGGTGCTTCTCTGCCATTCGGTATTCCTCAGGTGAGAATTCTTTGTTCAGTTCTGAGCCCCATTTTTAATGGGGTTATTTGATTTTCTGAAGTCCACCTTCTTGAGTTCTTTATATATGTTGGATATTAGTCCCCTATCTGATTTAGGATAGGTAAAGATCCTTTCCCAATCTGTTGGTGGTCTTTTTGTCTTATTGACGGTGTCTTTTGCCTTGCAGAAACTTTGGAGTTTCATTAGGTCCCATTTGTAGATTCTCGATCTTACAGCACAAGCCATTGCTGTTCTATTCAGGAATTTTTCCCCTGTGCCCATATCTTCAAGGCTTTTCCCCACTTTCATCTATAAGTTTCAGTGTCTCTGGTTTTATGTGAAGTTCCTTGATCCACTTAGATTTGACCTTAGTACAAGGAGATAAGTATGGATCGATTCGCATTCTTCTACATGATAACAACCAGTTGTGCCAGCACCAATTGTTGAAAATGCTGTCTTTCTTCCACTGGATGGTTTTAGCTCCCTTGTCGAAGATCAAGTGACCATAGGTGTGTGGGTTCATTTCTGGGTCTTCAATTCTATTCCATTGGTCTGCTTGTCTGTCTCTATACCAGTACCATGCAGTTTTTATCACAATTGCTCTGTAGTACAGCTTTAGGTCAGGCATGGTGATTCCACCAGATGTTCTTTTATCCTTGAGAAGACTTTTTGCTATCCTAGGTTTTTTGATATTCCAGATGAATTTGCAAATTTCTCCTTCTAATTCGTTGAAGAATTGAGTTGGAATTTTGATGGGGATTGCATTGAATCTGTAGATTGCTTTTGGCAAGATAGCCATTTTTACAATGTTGATCCTGCCAATCCATGAGCATGGGAGATCTTTCCATCTTCTGAGATCTTCTTTAATTTCTTTCTTCAGAGATTTGAAGATTTTATCATACATATCTTTCACTTCCTTAGTTAGAGTCACACCAAGATATTTTATATTATTTGTGACTATTGATAAGGGTGTTGTTTCCCTAGTTTCTTTCTCAGCCTGTTTATTCTTTGTGTAGAGAAAGTCCATTGACTTGTTTGAGTTAATTTTATATCCAGCTACTTCACCAAAGCTGTTTATCAGGTTTAGGAGTTCTCTGGTGGAATTTTTAGGGTCACTTATATATACTATCATATCATCTGCAAAAAGTGATATTTTGACTTCCTCTTTTCCAATTTGTATCCCCTTGATCTCCTTTTGTTGTCTAATTGCTCTGGCTAGGACTTCAAGTACTATGTTGAATAGGTAGGGAGAGAGTGGGCAGCCTTGTCTAGTCCCTGATTTTAGTGGGATTGCTTCCAGCTTCTCTCCATTTACTTTGATGTTGGCAACTGGTTTGCTGTAGATTGCTTTTATCATGTTTAGGTATGGGCCTTGAATTCCTGATCTTTCCAAGACTTTTATCATGAATGGGTGTTGGATCTTGTCGAATGCTTTTTCTGCATCTAACGAGATGATCATGTGGTTTTTGTCTTTGAGTTTGTTTATATAATGGATTACATTGATGGATTTTCATATATTAAACCATCCCTGCATCCCTGGAATAAAACCTACTTGGTCAGGATGGATGATTGCTTTAATGTGTTCTTGGATTTGGTTAGCGAGAATTTTATTAAGGATTTTTGCATCGATATTCATAAGAGAAATTGGTCTGAAGTTTTCTATCTTTGTTGGATCTTTCTGTGGTTTAGGTATCAGAGTAATAGTGGCTTCATAAAATGAGTTGGGTAGAGTACCTTCTACTTCTATTTTGTGAAATAGTTTGTGCAGAACTGGAATTAGATCTTCTTTGAAGGTCTGGTAGAACTCTGCACTAAACCCGTCTGGTCCTGGGCTTTTTTTGGCTGGGAGACTATTAATGACTGCTTCTATTTCTTTAGGTGATATGTGACTGTTTAGATCGTTAACTTGATCCTGATTTAACTTTGGTACCTGGTATCTGTCCAGAAATTTGTCCATTTCGTCCAGGTTTTCCATTTTTGTTGAGTATAGCCTTTTGTAGAAGGATCTGATGGTGTTTTGCATTTCTTCAGGATCTGTTGTTATGTCTCCCTTTTCATTTCTGATTTTGTTAATTAGGATTTTGTCCCTGTGCCCTCTAGTGAGTCTAGCTAAGGGTTTATCTATCTTGTTGATTTTCTCAAAGAACCAACTCCTCGTTTGGTTAATTCTTTGAATAGTTCTTCTTGTTTCCACTTGGTTGATTTCACCCCTGAGTTTGATTATTTCCTGCCGTGTACTCCTCTTGGGTGAATTTTCTTCCTTTTTTTCTAGAGCTTTTAGATGTGTTGTCAAGCTGCTAGTGTGTGCTCTCTCCCGTTTCTTCTTGGAGGCACTCAGAGCTATGAGTTTCCCTCTTAGAAATGCTTTCATTGTGTCCCATAGGTTTGGGTATGTTGTGGCTTCATTTTCATTAAACTCTAAAAAGTCTTTAATTTCTTTCTTTATTCCTTCCTTGACCAAGGTATCATTGAGAAGAGTGTTGTTCAGTTTCCACATGAAAGTTGGCTTTCTATTATTTATGTTGTTATTGAAGATCAGCCTTAGTCCTTGGTGGTCTGATAGGATGCATGGGACAATTTCAATATTTTTGTATCTGTTGAGGCCTGTTTTATGACCAATTATATGGTCAATTTTGGAGAAGGTCCCGTGAGGTGCTGAGAAGAAGGTATATCCTTTTGTTTTAGGATAAAATGTTCTGTAGATATCTGTTAAGTCCATTTGTTTCATAACTTCTGTTAGTTTCACTGTGTCCCTGTTTAGTTTCTGTTTCCATGATCTGTCCATTGATGAAAGTGGTGTGTTGAAGTCTCCCACTATTATTGTGCGAGGTGCAATGTGTGCTTTGAGCTTTACTAAGGTGTCTTTAATGAATGTGGCTGCCCTTGCATTTGGGGCATAGATATTCAGAATTGAGAGTTCCTCTTGGAGGATTTTATCTTTGATGAGTATGAAGTGCCCCTCCTTGTCTTTTTTGATAACTTTGGGTTGGAAGTCGATTTTATTCAATATCAAAATGGCTACTCCAGCTTGTTCCTTCAGACCATTTGCTTGGAAAATTGTTTTCCAGCCTTTCACTCTGAGGTAGTGTCTGTCTTTTTCCCTGAGATGGGTTTCCTATAAGCAGCAGAGTATTGGGTCCTGTTTGTGTAGCCATTCTGTTAGTCTCTATCTTTTTATTGGGGAATTGAGTCCATTTATATTAAGAGATATTAAGGAAAAGTAATTGTTGCTTCCTTTTATTTTTCTGAATCAGGGGGATGACAGTGAGTGATTTTCTGAGGCAGTGGGATGACTGTGAGTGATATTCTGAGGCAGGGGGATGACTGTGAGTGATTTTCTGAGGCAGGGGGATGAGTGTGTTTGATTTTCTGAGTGAGTGGGATGAGTATGAGTGATTTTCTGAGGCAGGGGGATGACTGTAAGTGATTTTCGGAGGCAGGGGATGACTGTGCGTGATTTCCTGAGGCGGGGGGAGACTGTGTTTGGTTTTCTGAGGCACTGTGATGACTGTGAGTGATTTTCTGAAGCAGGGGGATGACAGTGAGTGATTTTCTGAGGCAGTGGGATGACTGTGACTGATTTACTGAGGCAGAGGGATGACTGTAAGTGATTTTCTGAAGCATGGGATGACTGTGAGTGATTTTCTGTGGCAGGGGGATCACTGTGAGTGAATGTATGAGGCAGGGGGTTGACTCTGAGTGAATGTCTGATTTTCTGATGCAGGGGGATGGTAGTGAGTTTCTGTGTGAGGCAGGGGAATGTCTGTGAGTGATTTTCTGAGGCAGGGTGATGACTGTGAGTGATTTTCTAAGGCAGTGGGATGACTGTGAGTGATTTTCTGAGGCAGGGGGATGAGCCTGAGTGATTTTCTGAGGCAGGGGGATGGCTGTGTTTGTTTTTCTGAGGCAGGGGGATGACTGTGAGTGATTTTCTGAGGCAGGGGGCTGACTGTGAATGTTTTTCTGAGGCAGTGGGATGAGTGTGTTTGATTTTCTGAGGCAGGGGGAAGACAGTGAGTGATTTTCTGACACAGGGGGATGATGCTGAGTAACTTTGGGGCACGGGCATGTGGCTGTGTGACTATTTGAGGCAGGGGGATGATTGTGAGTGATTTTCTGAGGCAGGGGATGTCTGTGAGTGATTTTCTGAGGCAGGGGGATATCTGTGAGTGATTTTCTAAGGCAGTGGTATGACTGTGAGTGATTTTCTGAGGCAGGGGGATGCCTGTGTTTGATTTTCTGAGGCAGAGGGCTGACTGTGAGTGATTTTGTGAGGCAGGGGGCTTACTGTGAGTGATTTTCTGAGGCAGGGGTATGACTGTGAGTGATTTTCTGAAGCAGGGGCATGAGTGTGAGTGATTTTCTAAGGCAGGGGGATGACTGTAAGTGATTTTCTGAAGCAGGGGGCTGACTGTGAGTGATTTTCTGAGGCAGGGGGATGACTGTAAGTGATTTTCTGAAGCAGGGGGCTGACTGTGAGTTATTTTCTGAGGCAAGGGGATGAGTGTGTTTGATTTTCTGTGGCAGTGGGATGAGTGTGAGTGTGTGTGAGGCAGGGGGATGACTCTCAGTGATTTTCTGAGGAAGGGGATGACTGTGAGTGATTTTCTGAGGCAGGGGGATGACTCTGAGTGATTTTCTGAGGCAGTGGGATGACAGTGAGTGATTTTCTGAGGCAGTGAGATGTGTGTGAGTGATTTTCTGAGACAGGGGGATGACTTGTTTGGTTTTCTGAGGCAGGGGGATGACTGTGAGTGATTTTATGAAGCAGGGGGATGACTGTGAGTGATTTTCTGAATCAGGGGGATGACAGTGAGTGATTTTCTGAGGCAGTGGGATGACTGTGAGTGATTTTCTGAGGCAGGGGGATGACTGTAAGTGATTTTCTGAAGCAGGGGGATGACTGTGAGTGATATTCTGAGGCAGGGGGATGACTGTGAGTGATTTTCTGAGGAAGGGGGATGAGTGTGTTTGATTTTCTGAGTGATTGGGATGAGTATGAGTGATTTTCTGAGGCAGGGGGATGACTGTAAGTGATTTTCCGAGGCAGGGGATGACTGTGAGTGATTTCCTGAGGCGAGGGGAGACTGTGTTTGGTTTTCTGAGGCACTGTGATGACTGTGAGTGATTTTCTGAAGCAGGGGGATGACAGTGAGTGATTTTCTGAGGCAGTGGGATGACTGTGACTGATTTACTGAGGCAGAGGGATGACTGTAAGTGATTTTCTGAAGCAGGGGATGACTGTGAGTGATTTTCTGTGGCAGGGGGATCACGGTGAGTGAATGTATGAGGCAGGGGGTTGACTCTGAGTGAATGTCTGATTTTCTGATGCAGGGGGATGGTAGTGAGTTTCTGTGTGAGGCAGGGGAATGTCTGTGAGTGATTTTCTGAGGCAGGGTGATGACTGTGAGTGATTTTCTAAGGCAGTGGGATGACTGTGAGTGATTTTCTGAGGCAGGGGGATGAGCCTGAGTGATTTTCTGAGGCAGTGGGATGACTGTGAGTGATTTTCTGAGGCAGGGGGATGATTTTGAGTGATTTTCTGAGGCAGGGGGATTACAGTGAATGATTTTCTGAGGCATTGCGATGACTGTGAGTGATTTTCTGAGGCAGGGGGATGACAATGTGTGATTTTCTGAGGCAGGGAGAAGACAGTGAGTGATTTTCTGACACAGGGGGATGATGCTGAGTAACTGGGGTAGGAGGATGTGGCTGTGTGACTGTGTGAGGAAGGGGGATGACTGTGAGTGATTTTCTGAGGCTGGGGGATGACTGTGAGTGATTTTCTGAGGCAGGGGGATGGCTGTGTTTGATTTTCTGAGGCAGGGGGATGACTGTGAGTGATTTTCTGAGGCAGTAGGATGAGTGTCTTTGATTTTCTGAGTCAGGGGGATGACAGTGTGTGATTTTCTGAGGTAGGGGGATCACTGTGAGTGATTTTCTGAGGCAGGGGGATGAGCCTGAGTGATTTTCTGAGGCAGGGGGATGACTGTGAGTGATTTTCTGAGGCAGGGGGATGACTGTGTGTTATTTTCTGAGGCAGTGGGATGACTGTGAGTGATTTTCTGAGGCAGGGGGATGACTGTGTTTGATTTTCTGAGGCAGTGGGATGAGTGTGTTTGATTTTCTGAGGCAGGGGAAGACAGTGAGTGATTTTCTGACACAGGGGGATGATGCTGAGTAACTTTGGGGCACGGGCATGTGGCTGTGTGACTATTTGAGGCAGGGGGATGATTGTGAGTGATTTTCTGAGGCAGGGGATGTCTGTGAGTGATTTTCTGAGGCAGGGGGATGACTGTGAGTGATTTTCTAAGGCAGTGGTATGACTGTGAGTGATTTTCTGAGGCAGGGGAATGCCTGTGTTTGATTTTCTGAGGCAGAGGGCTGACTGTGAGTGATTTTGTGAGGTAGGGGGCTTACTGTGAGTGATTTTCTGAGGCAGGGTGAAGACTGTGTTTGATTTTCTGAGGCAGGGGTATGACTGTGAGTGATTTTCTGAAGCAGGGGCATGACTGTGAGTGATTTTCTGAGGCAGGGGGATGACTGTAAGTGATTTTCTGAAGCAGGGGGCTGACTGTGAGTGATTTCCTGAGGCAGGGGGATGACTGTAAGTGATTTTCTGAAGCAGGGGGCTGACTGTGAGTTATTTTCTGAGGCAAGGGGATGAGTGTGTTTGATTTTCTGAGGCAGTGGGATGAGTGTGAGTGTGTGTGAGGCAGGGGGATGACTCTCAGTGATTTTCTGAGGAAGGGGATGACTGTGAGTGATTTTCTGAGGCAGGGGGATGACTCTGAGTGATTTTCTGAGGCAGTGGGATGACAGTGAGTGATTTTCTGAGGCAGTGAGATGTGTGTGAGTGATTTTCTGAGGCAGGGGGATGACTCTACGTGATTTTCTGAGGAAGGGGATGACTGTGAGTGATTTTCTGAGACAGGGGGATGACTTGTTTGGTTTTCTGAGGCAGGGGGATGACTGTGAGTGATTTTATGAAGCAGGGGGATGACTGTGAGTGATTTTCTGAATCAGGGGGATGACAGTGAGTGATTTTCTGAGGCAGTGGGATGACTGTGAGTGATTTTCTGAGGCAGGGGGATGACTGTAAGTGATTTTCTGAAGCAGGGGGATGACTGTGAGTGATATTCTGAGGCAGGGGGATGACTGTGAGTGATTTTCTGAGGCAGGGGGATGAGTGTGTTTGATTTTCTGAGTGAGTGGGATGAGTATGAGTGATTTTCTGAGGCAGGGGGATGACTGTAAGTGATTTTCGGAGGCAGGGGATGACTGTGAGTGATTTCCTGAGGCGGGGGGAGACTGTGTTTGGTTTTCTGAGGCACTGTGATGACTGTGAGTGATTTTCTGAAGCAGGGGGATGACAGTGAGTGATTTTCTGAGGCAGTGGGATGACTGTGACTGATTTACTGAGGCAGAGGGATGACTGTAAGTGATTTTCTGAAGCAGGGGATGACTGTGAGTGATTTTCTGTGGCAGGGGGATCACTGTGAGTGAATGTATGAGGCAGGGGGTTGACTCTGAGTGAATGTCTGATTTTCTGATGCAGGGGGATGGTAGTGAGTTTCTGTGTGAGGCAGGGGAATGTCTGTGAGTGATTTTCTGAGGCAGGGTGATGACTGTGAGTGATTTTCTAAGGCAGTGGGATGACTGTGAGTGATTTTCTGAGGCAGGGGGATGAGCCTGAGTGATTTTCTGAGGCAGGGGGATGGCTGTGTTTGTTTTTCTGAGGCAGGGGGATGACTGTGAGTGATTTTCTGAGGCAGGGGGCTGACTGTGAATGTTTTTCTGAGGCAGGGGGATGAGTCTGAGTGATTTTCTGAGGCAGGGGGATTACTGTGATTGATTTTCTGAGGCAGGGGGATGACTGTGTTTGATTTTCTGAGGTAGTGGGATGAGTGTGAGTAATTTTCTGAGGCAGTGGTATGAGTCTGAGTGATTTTCTGAGGCAGGGGGATGACTGTGTGTGATTTTCTGAGGCAGGGGTATGAGTCTGAGTGATTTTCTGAGGCACGGGGATGGCTGTGTTTGATTTTCTGAAGCAGGGGGATGACTGTGAGTGATTTTCTGAGGCAAGGGGCTGACTGTGAGTGATTTTCTGAGGCAGGGGGATGAGTCTGAGTGATTTTCTGAGGCAGGGGGATGACTGTGAGTGATTTTCTGAGGCAGGGGGATAACTGTGAGTGATTTTCTGAGGCAGGTGGATGACTGTGAGTGATTTTCTGAGGCAGGGGGATGACTGTGAGTGATTTTCTGACACAGGGGAATGATGCTGAGTAACTTTGGGGCAGGGGGTTGTGGCTGTGTGACTGTTTGAGGCAGGGGGATGATTGTGAGTGATTTTCTGAGGCAGGGGTTGAGTGTGTTTGATTTTCTGAGGCAGTGGGATGACTGTGAGTGATTTTCTGAGGCAGAGGGATGACTGTGAGTGATTTTTGAGGCAGTGAGATGTGTGTGAGTGATTTTCTGAGGCAGGGGGATGACTCTACGTGATTTTCTGAGGAAGGGGATGACTGTGAGTGATTTTCTGAGACAGGGGGATGACTTGTTTGGTTTTTTGAGGCAGGGGGAAGACTGTGAGTGATTTTATGAAGCAGGGGGATGACTGTGAGTGATTTTTTGAATCAGGGGGATGACAGTGAGTGATTTTCTGAGGCAGTGGGATGACTGTGAGTGATTTTCTGAGGCAGGGGGATGACTGTAAGTGATTTTCTGAAGCAGGGGGATGACTGTGAGTGATATTCTGAGGCAGTGGGATGACTGTGAGTGATTTTCTGAGGCAGGGGGATGACTGTGAGTGATTTTCTGACACAGGGGGATGATGCTGAGTAACTTTGGGGCAGGGGGTTGTGGCTGTGTGACTGTTTGAGGCAGGGGGATGATTGTGAGTTATTTTCTGAGGCAGGGGTTGAGTGTGTTTGATTTTCTGAGGAAGTTGGATGACTGTGAGTGATTTTCTGAGGCAGAGGGATGGCTGTGAGTGATTTTCTGAGGCAGTGGGATGACTGTGAGTGATTTTCTGAGGCAGGGGGATGTCTGTAAGTGATTTTCTGAAGAAGGGGGCTGACAGTGAGTGATTTTCTGGGGCAGTGAGATGACTGTGAGTGATTTTCTGAGGCAGGGGGATGACTGTGAGTGATTTTCTGAAGCAGGGGGATGACTGTGAGTGATTTTCTGAGGCAGTGGGATGACTGTGAGTGATTTTCTGAGGCCGGGGGATGACTGTAAGTGATTTTCTGAAGAAGGGGGCTGACTGTGAATGATTACCTGAGGCAGGGGGATCACTGTGAGTGAATGTATGAGGCAGGAGGTTGACTCCGAGTGAATGTCTGATTTTCTGATGCAGGGGGATGGCTGTGTTTGATTTTCTGAGGCAGGGGGATGAATGTGAGTGATTTTCTGAGGCAGGGGGATGACTGAGAGTGATTTTTTGAGGCAGGAAGATGACTGTGAGTGATTTTCTGAGGCAGTGGGATAACTGTGAGTGATTTTCTGAGGCAGTAGGATGAGTGTCTTTGATTTTCTGAGGCAGGGGGATGACAGTGTGTGATTTTCTGAGGCAGGGGGATCACTGTGAGTGATTTTCTGAGGCAGGGGGATGACTGTGTGTGATTTTCTGAGGCAGTGGGATGACTGTGAGTGATTTTCTGAGGCAGAGGGATGACTGTGTTTGATTTTCTGAGGCAGTGGGATGAGTGTGTTTGATTTTCTGAGGCAGGGGGAAGACAGTGAGTGATTTTCTGACACAGGGGGATGATGCTGAGTAACTTTGGGGCACGGGCATGTGGCTGTGTGACTATTTGAGGCAGGGGGATGATTGTGAGTGATTTTCTGAGGCAGGGGATGTCTGTGAGTGATTTTCTGAGGCAGGGGGATATCTGTGAGTGATTTTCTAAGGCAGTGGTATGACTGTGAGTGATTTTCTGAGGCAGGGGGATGCCTGTGTTGATTTTCTGAGGCAGAGGGCTGACTGTGAGTGATTTTGTGAGGCAGGGGGCTTACTGTGAGTGATTTCTGAGGCAGGGGTATGACTGTGAGTGATTTTCTGAAGCAGGGGCATGAGTGTGAGTGATTTTCTGAGGCAGGGGGATGACTGTAAGTGATTTTCTGAAGCAGGGGGCTGACTGTGAGTGATTTTCTGAGGCAGGGGGATGACTGTAAGTGATTTTCTGAAGCAGGGGGCTGACTGTGAGTTATTTTCTGAGGCAAGGGGATGAGTGTGTTTGATTTTCTGTGGCAGTGGGATGAGTGTGAGTGTGTGTGAGGCAGGGGGATGACTCTCAGTGATTTTCTGAGGAAGGGGATGACTGTGAGTGATTTTCTGAGGCAGGGGGATGACTCTGAGTGATTTTCTGAGGCAGTGGGATGACAGTGAGTGATTTTCTGAGGCAGTGAGATGTGTGTGAGTGATTTTCTGAGACAGGGGGATGACTTGTTTGGTTTTCTGAGGCAGGGGGATGACTGTGAGTGATTTTATGAAGCAGGGGGATGACTGTGAGTGATTTTCTGAATCAGGGGGATGACAGTGAGTGATTTTCTGAGGCAGTGGGATGACTGTGAGTGATTTTCTGAGGCAGGGGGATGACTGTAAGTGATTTTCTGAAGCAGGGGGATGACTGTGAGTGATATTCTGAGGCAGGGGATGACTGTGAGTGATTTTCTGAGGAAGGGGGATGAGTGGTGTTTGATTTTCTGAGTGATTGGGATGAGTATGAGTGATTTTCTGAGGCAGGGGGATGACTGTAAGTGATTTTCGGAGCAGGGGATGACTGTGAGTGATTTCCTGAGGCGGGGGGAGACTGTGTTTGGTTTTCTGAGGCACTGTGATGACTGTGAGTGATTTTCTGAAGCAGGGGATGACAGTGAGTGATTTTCTGAGCAGTGGGATGATGTGACTGATTTACTGAGGCAGAGGGAGGAACAGTAAGTGATTTCTGAAGCAGGGATGACTGTGAGTGATTTTCTGTGGCAGGGGGATCACTGTGAGTGAATGTATGAGGCAGGGGGTTGACTCTGAGTGAATGTCTGATTTTCTGATGCAGGGGGATGGTAGTGAGTTTCTGTGTGAGGCAGGGGAATGTCTGTGAGTGATTTTTGAGGCAGGGTG